>LGTU01000334.1:0-42476 GCA_001314425.1 Phytophthora pluvialis | reverse complement strand
ATATAATCTTACTATGTTTTTTTGGCTTTTGCAGATGCAAGTTAGCTGCATACAAATTGACAGAGTTAATTCCGTAAACACCGCAGCTTAGACAAATTATGACTCTTTATAGGAATAGAGTCATTGTTTGCAACCTGCATTATTGTACAGTAAATAACTTTGATATCCACAATGCATACCCATACTTTACGGATACTGCTCTAATTTAGCCTGTGGCCTATTCAGCGAGAAATGATCGTGAAAACAATGTAACTAAGGGGAACGGAACGCAAAACGTGACTGCTGACTGTAGTATTCAAGCTAGCATGAAATAATAGAGAGAAACGACTGTGCTCATTCCACCACGTAAGCCTCCAACTCTTCGATCAAGGTCCGCTCTCTGTCTACACGATTGCTACTGCTGCACTTGATCCAAGTCCTGCAAAGCTCGTTGTACTTGATTCGGGATCGGGGGTCACTGGAATGGCCACTTCAATCTCGACTTCAATTTCACGGTGTTGGGCGCCACAAACCCGCGACGTCAATTTTCCAGACAGCACAGCCACGATGGGCGTTCCGGCGGCGCCAACCATCCAGACAGCGGCGATCAAGACAGTGTACGTGATGGGGTTGTCACCAAACGTGACTTGGTCGTCCAAAACGGCTGCGTTGCCGCCGCTGAAAAGTACCGTAGCTGGCAGAACCACAGTAATGACAATGACTGCAGCACTCAGCACCCCCATAGCGACCTTGAGCACAGCAAAGTAGACGACCGCAAGCCACACGTGCCGAGTCATGCGGATGTGCGGTAACAGATAGCTGGAGTCGGTTGTTTCGGATACTTTGAAGCGATCCATACTCTCTTCGGGATCGAGATCCTTGAGTGTGACGAAGCTCGCAAGGTGAACGTCGATTTTCACCAGATACTTCATTGCGAGCGCGGATAGGAAGAAGAGACCCACGCCTATGGCGCCGGCAGCGAAAATGGCGTAGGGCCCGATAGTTACGTACCAATGGATCGATAACGAAGCCATGTAAAGCACCACCAGTACAACATACCCGACGTACAGCAGACACTTGTGTTTGATCTGGTGTACGGCGTGGATCATGGACATGACGAGCAGCACCAGCAGCACTGCTACGAACCAGATTGGCATGAGAGTCATGCTCGAGAGCAGGAGTGCCACGGAGACGACACCACCGATGGCTACGAGGACGTTCAGTAGGTGGAAGGCGAGCAACACGCCCACTCGCTTGAAAGACTTCACGCTGCAACATCTTGATCGGAATCCGCCGGTCGACGGCGCTGGGGTAAGTTTTTGCAATGGATCCGTTGAAGTTGAAAGGGGCATCATGCTGAGGCTTTCGTTTGAGGATTTCGTTGTGAGTCTTGACCGTGATTTCCAGAAGTGAAGAGCATTTGTAAGGGGGGCGAAGCTCTTCGGGATGGCGAATGTAGCTATCAAACATGGATTCACCCGGGTAACGAGCAAATCTCGAGTCGAACTGCCGCATGTACCCATGACATGGTCCACGTGTACTAGAGTGCTCTCTCTGTAAACTGGCACAGGCATCGTCAGCATATTCAAGAACATGAATTACATATGATAGGAAAATATCTTCCGTATCAACACTATCGACGTCACACGGGGCCTTTATACCTACCAAGCCCCGTGCGGCGTCGCTCTACGAGTCCATGGCGTAGTTGTACACTCTCGGGTTGATGTACGCCAGCGGGTACACAATGACGGTGGCGATGGTCACCCACGTGGACAGCACGAGGAAGCCCACGCCGGCCACCAGCATGAGCGTCAGGACCACGGGCAGCAGACACATAGACAGGAGGACGGCCCAGCACACATGCCACTTCTCGGCAGTCGCCGCCTTGGACAGCAGTCGCAGACCTCGACGCACTTGGGATCGGAAGCACGTCAGCACCTCCATACTGCGGAACGAGTCGGCGTCCTCTGTCACGCGAAACGTCGCGAAAGCGTCAGCGATCTCCGACTCGCCCTCCACCTCCGTCCCGGACGGATTCCTCTTGACGGGGCTCAGCGCCTTGGGCTTGCCGGCCATCGGCGACACCGGCCGGATATCTTCCAGCCTGCTCTGGCTCTGGAGGCGACGACAGCCTGGACACAGCAGCCTGCCGACCGTCTTGGCCGTGCTCTGGCGCCCGCACAGGTCGCAGTGCTGGATCACGTCGAGGCGGACGTCATCCATCTTGGCCAAGGGCTTGACGGGGAGCTGGTAGACCGCGCCAAAGCTCGACATGGAGGCGATGGCCACACGGGACTCGCGGAACCGACACAAGTCGTCGCCAAGGGCTCTGCCAACCTGCATTTTTGGTTTTCGTGGAGACTTGAACCGCCGAGGGCTAATGGAGAAATGGGATCAGGTTGGCGATCGCCTCTAGTGGATGGGGACAGGCCGTGGTCGTGGTCGTGGGCGGCTGCACCGCTGGAGCAGCCGACGGAGAGACTGAAAGGTATCCAAAACCTGAGTTGACGCAGAAGGTTCGGCGAAGCAGAAACTGCCACGCCATGTTGCCCCACAAGTCTCTGATCAGTGATCACAAATAGAACACCAGATGACCAGATTTACCTTCTTCAGGAAGAACTCCTCCAAGGCAAGGATTTCTTCGCAATTGGAGCGGTGAGTGGGCTCAATGCTCGACCAGGAGTCAACGGCGGGCTCAAATACGACAACGTACACAAACAGCATGCAAACGAGACATAGTAGCCTATGGATACGACCCAGGCTAGCATCCCAAGCATAAAATCGAACGGAGATGGCACCAACAACATTTTTTTGTTAAAATGCGTACGGCCACTCGCTTGAACGAGTTTTCAGTATGGAGCACTCGAATTTCCGGGAGTTTGAGATGGACTTCTGTTGTCTCCTTGCCATCATAGTTTTTGTAAACAAAATGATAGTTGTTGTCATCGTTTTGAGAATCAAAAAGGTCGGGGAAAATACTGCATTGCCGGCATGCAGAGGACCACCGGTCCAGCGCACGGACACCCGCCTCACCTTGAGTAATACAGACCCTCCAGCAACACAGGATAACGATTTCAACTTTCTCCGATGTGATCAGGTTGGCAAGCACCCAAGATGGCTGCAGCGGGGTGAAGCACGGTATTGCTGTCTGCGTTCTGAATACACATGACGTGACAATTAAAATGCACCAACCCAAACACCGGCAACGAATATAATAGCAGGGCGAATCGTAGCAACGACCCCGCAATAATCGCATTGCTCCACCCGAGTATGACCGCGTACATCACAGCCTCGCCAAAATACACAAAGTAGCTACCTCCAGTTCGACGAATCTTAAGGCAGCAACGACTAATATCGGAATCCCCGGTGCGAGCGAAATAGCACCACCACCAACGATAACGATACCCAGGAGGTACATATTTTGGGTTCGCTTCTTGGCTGGTATGCTTTGGAGCTCCGTTTTTCTTCATGGCTAGTTTAATCTTTCGTATTGTTACTTAACGTTCCATCTTGGAGGCTTACAAATACATCTTTCAACGAAAGCCTTTGGACTTTTTTGTTAAACCTGATTATCATCGTCCTAGATCTTGGAAAATGGGGTGGCCACCGAAATGGGTGATCCCAGCGCCTCGTAGTCTACGGCGTACGTTGTACCTCTCGGGTGAACGGGAGAGCTGCCGTATCGTTAGCCTCGCCCTCTTCTTGCTCATTGAAAACACGCGAACTCAGCTGGACAGAGTGTGCAGCTACGGGAAGTATCAGGATTCCTGCGGACATCCACAATAACAACAGTAAAACTGGTTCCTCCTGGAATCTGGCACCACCGTTGACAGAAAATAGACCTGGTTGGATCACAGTGTTGTCAACGATCCCAACGCTAAGTAGACCGATGATCTGCTTCGGTAGAGCAAAGTACAGCAACTTTGTCCAGGTTTGGCTCGTCATTTCGACAGGAGGTAGCAGACAGCAGCGCTCGTTCAGCTTTGAAAACTCGCATGCAAGACCCAGTTCGGTTAAGAAAGAGTGGACTCTTACTGGCAAACCGGACTCGGTTGTGAAGCTGAAGATACCAGCAAGCCAAACATCTGCGGGCACCAAGTATTCCATAGCGCCAAGGGGGAAGTAAAATACTCCCAATCCGATGTTGCCGATGATAAAGAGCAGTAGGGGTGCCAGAACCACTAGAATAATCACTATCCAGTCGAGTACCAACCCCACAAAGCAGCAGAAAGCGATAGCGAGTAGACCGATCGCACATCTCGCAGAAGGTCGCAGAGCCGTGAAATATTCTCCAATCCATGCCAGCGCCCAAAACATCAGCATTGCTCCAGTCCAGCCAAGCATGAGAAGCGTACTGACAACCGTAATCAACGTGCAACATCCCCCGCCGATTGCCACAACAGCGTTGAGCGTGTGGACGACGAGCAAAATGCACACTCCCTTGGTGAACCCCACCACGCCGTACCACAGACCCTTCAGCCTTGCGGGAAGTCTGCTGCATGCATTATCGTCGCCATCTTTCAGTGTTTTCTTTTTGGGCTCCCTCAATCGATCTTCGCCATCGACAACGCGAATTTGGAGTAAATCCTGATCAATCCTCTGTTCATTTATCTGCATCTTCTTCGTCGAAAGTTGTTGTCAGTCGCGACGACAGCTTTTGCAAAGTGAACCTGCCAAACTCGTAGCTATTCGGATACAGCAGTAGGGTCATCATCATGTACAAAGCCTTCAATCTCGGTGTATCGTTGCAATCCATCACTTCACTTAGTGTGGAGGATATTAACGATGACAATGTTCGCACATGTGCATTGCTTTTTCAACGGATCCTTTCCATCAGAAGGTCGTTGACATATATTCAGCGCTTCCGAGGGCATGCGCTCTCTAGCTGCAGTCTTCTTAGTGAGAGTCGTGGTAGCCGCAGAATTTCCATGATGCACGGTTTCATCACAACCAACGTGCAGAGTCAACAACGAAGAGAACGATCCATTTTCATCTTAAAAGCAAAATGATCGTTGAAATGCTAGGGTGCCTAGGCCTTGGAACGTGGAGTGAGTACTGATATTGGCGACCTCATCGCCTCGAAATCTACATAATAAGATCGGCATCGTCCTTGCGTTGGGGTCGAAGCAAGAATCGATGCAATATTGCAGGACTGCTGACCATTCTCTTGGACTTCTTCTTGCTCATTAAAAACCTGCGAGGTCAGTTGAACAGACAGTGAAGTCGTCGGCACAATTGCAGCCACCCACACCATCAACATTAACACAAAGCCGGCTGCAAAGTGTGTGGCTTTTTCGTGAAACGTGGCGCCGCCCCAAACGAGAAAAATTCCTGGCTGAATCACCGTAGCACCGACGACTCCAGCACTTAGGGCCCCCATGATAAGCTTCGGTAGAGTGAAGTACAGCACGGCTGTCCACGCTTGGCGCGTCATTTTGATAGAAAGCAGCCCACAACCGTTGTTTACAAACTCGAATCGCTTGCTCAGATCAATGAGAAATTTGCCGATTCTCGCTGGCAAATCAAGTTGCTCTGTGGGGCCGACGATGCTTGCAACCCAAACGTCTGCACGCACCAACCATCCCATAGCGGCAAATGAGTGGTTCAGCATAGCAGCGCCCATAATTCCGAAGGCAAAGAGCAATACGATCCACATTAGTACCAGGAAAATAGCGGTCCACGTCAGAGCGAGTGCCAAGCCCAGACAACCAATGGCAATGTGTAGACAGAACAAACTCCTCGCAGAAAGCTGTGATTCCAGGTACTCTTCAATCCGTGCGAGCTCTCCAACGACTAGTATTGCTCTAACCAAGAGTAACGTAAGAGCCATGCTCACGAGCATGACCACGACACACGATGCCCCTCCGATCACCACGAGGAAGTTCAACGTGTGGAAAGATAGCAGCGTGTAGCTCAGCTTGAGAAAGTCTGCAACACTGCGACACAAAATTTTCAGATTCGAGTCGAGTTTCCTGCACGCTCTGTCGCCACCTTTCATCGTCTTCTTGTGCTGCGTCTTCAACGGATCAACAACAAGAACCTCGAGCTTATCCTGACCAAGAGGCTGGTCATTAATCAGCATCATCTTCGTTGTCAGCCGCAAAAACTTTGCGAAATGAGCAAGACAACTAACCGTAAGAGCTGACACAGCAAGTCCAGAGCCGTCAATCTCGATGTATAGAGGCTATCAATCACCTTCTGACGTTGGAAGTGGTGTCTGTCTACCCGCCGTGATTCGCTCTGCATCGTCGATATAAAATGATATTGGTTCCGAAGCAAGTAACTTCATGTGGGTTTCAGCAACTCCGCCGCAAATGTTTGTAGCTTCCCTACCACGAGCAGAAGGAGGCAAATTCACCGTTTTGAATGGAATCCTGTTAAACTAAGTGATGTTGTCGCATCAGAAAAACATCCCACCCTATAATAAAGGGTAAGGTACATTGTGGTACTGACGCGGCGTCAGTAGCGTCGAACTCTAATTGCCATTCCTTTACCAACACATCTAGATGAAAAGCGGAGAACAATGGCGAGGGCGATCAGTTTCCACTTGAAAAACAACTTAGTTTCAACAGAATCCATGGAGCTTGTTCTACTGCTGATCGTACCTGGGCGTTGGAAAGTAGAGTTGTCACATCTCTTTGCTTCAGATCTACAAAATACGTTGCACCTACTTCTTGTGTCGGGGTCAGTGACAGAGCTGCTGCAACGTTGACTTCCTGCTGAAGATTCACTTTGACTTGTTCTTGGTAGCTCAAAATCTGCGACGTCACTAGACAGTCCTCCATCGAAGAAACTCATACACCAACATCAAGACGAGGTCGAGCACAAACTCGCCAGGCTTCTTGTGAATGGTGGCGTCGCCACCAAAAAGAAACACAGCAATGTAGACGACTCCAGCACCGACGGCGCCAATGATAAACTTCGACACGGCAAAGTAAAGCATGGCTACCCGCGCTTGACTCGTTAATTGGATAAGAGGCAGTAAGTAGACTGTACGAAACGTCGAGGTTTGCGGACTCAAAGAGATTGCTCAGTCGGATCAAAAGAGCTTCAAGTCTTGCTGGAAACTGGTGCTGGGTAAAGAGAAGTATCGACGCCGCAAGGGCTACGATCAGAGCAGCCGACTCAAGAGCCACGAGCAACCACCCACAACCGCAGAAGAGGAACAGGCAGAGAGCGACCAACCTCTTCGCTGAAAGCCGCGACTCCAAGAGCACCGCAGCCCGAATCAGTGGGCAGAAGAGTAGCATCGCTCCAGTCCAGCAAAGAATGAACACCGAACCCTCAAGTTTGAATAGCAAGCACAACGCTCCACCGGCGGCCTCAACACAGTTAAGCGCATGGAACGCTAAGCAGTATCCGTCCTACATGACCATCCCATCCATCTTCAGTTCTGAAGTTGAAGTGACATCGTCTCTCATTGGTTAAAAGTCTCGGTCTTCTTTTCCACCAATCGCGTCGTCTTTCAAGTCAGTAGTCGTCATTCCGCCAGTAGTCCGCCCTCCAGCATGCAGCCCGCAGCTTCGACCCGCGAGCGCGCCGCGCACCTGGCGGATCTGTACGGCTCGCTGCGCCAGCTGCAGGCCTTCCCGGGCGAGGACGAGCGCATGCGCTGGCGCTGGCGGCTGCACCAGCTGCAGAGGCAGCAGGAGCTCGAGCAGCGGGACGCACCCGAGGCCTGGGCCGCGCACATGGCTTCGCTTTTGGCGGCGATCGAGAATCAGATCTCGGCGCTGCCGATCGAGAGTGATGGTCGCATGCGAGCATCCTCCGCAGCTGCGGCAGTTGGCGAGTTCTGTCTCACCGTGGAGGACTCGGACGACCAGCGAGATTCTGATTCCGAGCCGCCGCCGGCTCGACGAGGGTCCATCCCGATCATGGAGAACGAGGTGCTGACCACCATGGAAGACACGAGAGGAGGCAGCTGGGATCAGATGTCCACACTCATGGCGGGCCGCACGTTGGGGGCGCTCACCGGCCCCAGTATCAGAGATCGAGGGAGGTCCGTGCCGCTCTCGAGGATGAGCATGAGCGAGTTCGACGCTGACGTGAGAGATAGCGGGGCCGGAGACGAGATGTCGCTGCAAGTTGCAGCCTCTAGTCGCTCTCCAGAGTCTGATTCTGCTAGTGTTGACGAGGAGAGGGAACACTTGAGCTTGAGCTTGGGTTTGACGGAGTACAGGAGGCAGGAGAGCAACAGCTTGGGCCACTCGATGCCGAGCTTACTCAGATCCATGGCGAGTTACCTGGGACTCTCCATGGAGGAGACGTTCCTGTGCCAGATCTGCTACGACTACACGCCCGTGAGCTCGTCGTACCCGCTTTCGGTGTGCGGCCACACGTTCTGTGAGGCGTGCTTGAGGAGCTATCTGGAGTTCAAGATCCAAGAGGGACAAGTGTACCCCAAGTGCTTTTTCGAAAAGCCGGAGGACAAGGCGGCGTGCAAGGCGGAGATCGCGGTGGGTGATATTCAGTCACTTGTGACGGACGAGGTCTGGCAGAAATACTCCAAGTTTAAGTTCAACAAGGAGCACGAGCTCGCGCGCCAGTGCCCGTACTGCGACCACTCGCAGCTATATGCTGGAAGCGACCACCCGGAATGCGTATGCGAGGAGTGCAATCGTGAGTTCTGCTTCGTCCACAGCAGCGCCCATCAAGGACGCACGTGTGCTGAGTACGACAAGAAGATGATCGCCGTGGATAAGCTCAATAACGCACTGATCAGCAAAATCTCCAAACCGTGTCCAGGTTGCCAGAACAATGTGGAGAAGACCGGCGGCTGCAACCAGATGAAGTGCGTCGTGTGCAATACCAGCTTCTGCTGGATCTGTCTCAAGGTCATCGACGATAGTGTCTTTCCGGAGCACTTCCAGGTACTGCCTGACTGCAATTGGGATATGTATCGATGGAGTATTTGTGGGAACTAATATTTTGTTGCTGATTCACATTTGCTCCCTGTTGCAGTGGTGGAATGTCCGTGGCTGCGCAGGCAATCAGATGGCGGACATTGAAGGCCAAGGCGCGACTCATAAGGGCATTGGCACGGTGACGCGGATATTCTTCTTCGTGGTCTTCGGACCTCCTGCGTTCGTGATGGCTGTGGTGTTCAGCATCCTGTGCTGCTGCTTCTTCCCTTGCACAGCCAACGACCGCCTTACGTTCCGACAGGCGTTCACGACCTGCTTCTGCGTGTCCGGCTACGTTCTGCTCGCGCCAGTTGCGTTGGCGCTGGGACTGGCGGCTCTGGGCGCGTTCATCGGTGGCGTCGCTGCTGGAGCTGCAGTGCTAGTCTGCGTGTCCCCCATCGTCGGTGTGCTGCTGCTCTTCCGGCGGGATACCTGGCGTCCGTCTTTCAGTCGCCGACGATCAAGCTCTCGTCACTACGGCCACGCCGAAACAGCCACCGCGCGCGACATCGAAGACACGAATGACCAATCGCCCAGCGACCAAACGATCTTTCGCGCGTCCACCTGAGCTGGAAGGAGGCGTCATCGACCCCAACGTGGATGTGGACAGATCGTCCGTCCACATGCACAGTCCTATTTAAGTCGACACGTCGTATTTAATTTCGTTATGGATACTTTTATGAGACTACCCAATGTTTCCAACATGGCTACACAACAGTAGTGGTGGAAAAGCAGCATGCCGTACCGAAGTCTGCGACCGGAGGAGCGGGGCAACGCGCTGGCGACGCCGCTGTCAGCTGCAGCGCGTGATTTCTACAGCGAGAATCAGTCCAACGTCTACACCACAGCTGCAAACGCCAGCATCCAAAGGGACCTGACGCGACACGCTCTGGAGCTTGTGCAATTCGAGTTGACACATTCCAGAGCCGATGACGATGTTGTGTTCCTCTTAGACTTGGGCGCAGGCTCCGGGTTGAGCACGAAGGCAGCTCAGGACTGGTTCACAGAGAGAGACATAAAGGCGTTCACGCTGGCGTTCGACATCAGTGCATCGATGTTGTCTCTGGCGTCAAAGGAGGAAGACGAGGGAGAGCAGGAGACGCAAGGGTGTGCTGACTTTTACTGTGGCAATGCGGCACAGAAGCTCCCGATTCGAGATGAAGTGCTGGATGCTGCTATTGGCGTCTCGATGCTGCAATGGCTGCAGCCGAAGGGACTGGAGGTCTGCTTCTCGTCGCTGTTGACACAACTTTCCGGCGACCGGGTCGCTCGAGCGGTTTTCCAGGTCTACCCGTCGGGTTTGGCGTACGTGGACATTATGGAGACGACTGCGTTGCGAGTGGGTTTTGACCGTGCGGAGACGTTTGTGTCGTTCCCGCACACGACGACGGCGAAAAAATGGTTCTTCTGCGTGGAAAAGCTGAAGAACGCGAAGGTGGATGAACACGCCAAACCCGACGAGGAGCGAGAGCTGTGTCTGTTTGCTAGACGGTACGAGAGACGTTGTGTGCTGCAGTGGCTCGGAAAGGAGAACGACTGTGCGAAGGAGATTCGAGAGCGAGTTGCGAAGGAGCACGTGAAGACGGCTTGGCACATCTGGCGGAAGTATCGTCGGTCGATCGTGGATGTTGAGAGCGAGGCAACACCAGCGAAGAAACCGAAGGTGATACACGCGAAAGCGCAGCAGTCGCTGGAACTTTACTTGAGTGACAAAGTAATTGGACGGGCGCTGCAAGTGCAGTTTGAAGAAAGAGCTGAGAAAATCACGCTTGCCTTCCTTCTGGAACATGCTACAGAAGTTGTCGACGTGCTGCACACTGCTTACACGGAGGCTAGGAAGATAGAGCTTGCTGCACACTAACTGTTTTGCGAACAAATACCTCAATTATTAGAATGTGTATTTGGGGTACACAAACACTGGCATCTCATGAGCGTGGATGTGTAGGTGACGCGGTAGACCTTTCTCGCAACGGAGCGTTGCCTGTAAGAAACCCAAGCTCCCCAAAGAGTACGGAGGCAACATGCAAGATCTGTTTCCTGTTGGCAGACTCGTCCAAACCGAAAAGCTCGCACAAGCCGCGTTGGAACTCCTGCTCTGCTTGCATGTTGTCTACCAGGCGCTGTGAATTGTGCATTTAGGTGCGTGAGTTCACAAGCATCTTGCTCCAGACGCAGCTTCGCTTCGGTCTAACGCACCCGGATAGTAGGCGCCAGTTGGTCGATACGAGCTACCTGAAGTAGCTTCATGTTTGCGAGTAAAACTTCGTGAGCTTTAGATCCCGGGGGCTTCATCTGGTCACGGCGCGCGTCCAGCTCGACCAGCACATCGTTCACATGAGCCAATATCTGAAACCAGAGCACATCGTGCTTGCGTAAGAACGATAACACAATCTCATCGCACAGAAATGGTATGCGCTGTTACTTGAAGTACCATTTCTAAGGTTTCGTGACAGGAAGTCTTTGTAGTAGACTTGGCTCGTATAGAGTAGAAGGCGTCCTGTAAGTCACACATTCACCCGTCAATAGCGTTTTGCTTCATTTCAATACAGCTAACGCACGTACCTTATCAAACCGCTTGAGGAGTTTGTCGATTCGCTCGACGAAATCCTGGTAAGTTGTTGAAACGCGCGCAAGATCACGCGCTTTTACGACGCAGCTTGGTAGCTCGGCAACATCTTCCACTTCCAGAGCGTAGCAGCACGAGGCAACCATATCAGAGCAGATCCGGCCAACTCGTTCTACTATTCCGGCCTCCGATAAATCTTGCTGCTTTGCCGCCAATCTGGCCGAGTCCAATGAAAGGTAGCAGTGCAGCCTCCCCCTCAAATACTTGTGATGTATCGCTGAGTTCTCCGTGTTCACCCGTAACATTTGCAGCAGCCTCTCCTCCATTATCCTCTGAGAAAGAGAAGACTCGCCCCCCGCCACGTTCTCACCGACACTGGTTTGGACTGGCACGTCACTTCTAGCTTCACGCCCGCCAGCATCGTTCCCCCGTGCACGCAACTTTTGCACGAGCCTTTGGAGTCGCTCAACCTCAAGCTGCGAAGTCTGTCAAGGTGTCAGCTACATGCCATCAACTTACACTTGGCCAAACCATCTACTCACCAGCAACGCTCGTCGCGTCGGTCGAGCACGCAGCATATCTCGCAGCTTGGCATTTTCCCGACCAATCTCCCCAATCAAACGCTTCTGTCGCTGCAGAAACGGACTCAGCATCTGTACCACATTCTCCACTCTCTCCTCCACCTGATTGTCATGCGTTGCATCCTTCTCCTGGCCCCCCACAGCTTCACCACGTCTTCCATCCAGCATTTGCACCACTTGAGCGATCTGGCGACTCCACGCGACGTGCTCCTTCCTCGACTTCCCCACTGCCTTGTCCCATGTAGAAGTCTCCGTGTATTTTTCCTTCCGATCGGGACTGCGGGCGTCCTCCTCGTCCAGAAAATCGTCGCCGGTGTCGCGTTCCTCTCGCTTTTGCTTCTCCCGAGCCAGTTCCTGCTGCAGACGCAGCGCGTAGCTGGCGTACCGCTTCACGTCGCTTCGTGCGGCCTGTCATAGTGCAATAGCCGATAGAGTTAGGGGCTGTAGCCTCGTCCTACGCGCATAAAGATCCGCACCTTGAGCTCTACACGCAGCTCGCGGAGCTCGTGCCTCTCCATGGTCCAATGGAATATAATACTTTGCAGTCAAAAATCGGATGTTTTGTCCGGATAGCGTATCCGGAACGAGGTATTGGAGGCAAGTTGAAGTTCACCACTTGAACCAATCGACGGGCAGCGTGAAGACTCCGTCTTGGCCCAGTCCGTACGTGCGGCTGATACACATGCTGCGGCCTTGAGTGTACGTGTCGAGAAAGCGCACCATTTCGTGCGGGATGGAGCCTCTGGAGCTCTGAGGAGTCAACCCGACCACGGCTTTTAGCAACTCTTCGCAAGCCACGATAGCATCTCCCACTGGGATCCCCTCGTCACGTGTGATGAACTTGATGCGCATGGCGTCCGCACAGCGGGACGAAATGTACGCGAATGCTTCCAGGTTGGCGCTGTGCGTCTCTTGCTGACGGCGAATCCGTGAGCGATTTCTGCTGAGAAACGTGACTGCTTCTCCAAACGAGGTGGCGAACGGCGCTCGCACTTGTCCAGTTTCCAGAACCCCCCACTCGTACGACGCGTCTTCAATCACAAGCGCGACATTCTCCAACAGGCCTTGTTCGCTTTCGTATGCAGCGTCCTGCTGTCGCATACTTTGCAAAAATGTCCGGTATCCGAGGGCCGAGCACGTGTGGCCCCGAGAGATGTTGGCTTCTCCAAGAGCGGCGGTAGCATCAGTCTGCAAACACAGCAGACTCTCTCGCGCTGCCTTCATGAACAGCACCATGTTTACGTCGATGGACTCCAGGACTTGTATCCACTGCACGGGGACATCGGCCGGGTTCAGCCCGATTCGGTACTCGTTGCTAAAGTCTATCCCAGATGGACTAGCGCTGAGAAGGAGAAGAAGAAAACGCGGTTTAGACTTCCAAAAGCAAAGAACACCCACCCCAGCTCGCCGCAAGACTCTCTTACCTGATATCGATCGTCGCACCGCGCAGGAAGTCCTTCGGGGTGAAGACGCCTTGCTTATTCGCTCGCGTGTACTTGCGTAGCGTCTGAAGAAGGATCATAACGGTCGTGTTCAAGTGCATTGTAGACCATCCACACGAAAAGAGCACGTCCTCCAGGCCGAGTTCACGCTTCAACGTGCCTCGGACCGATTGAATCGACTGCCACGCGATCCGACGCCGCTGCTGGGTCTCCACCGTCTCGTCCTCCTTCAAAAACTCCAGCAACCCTTTCAACGTCTGAATAGGTTTCTTCCTCCGTCTGGAGGCAGTCGCCGCAGCTGCTCGATTCGCCTTGGCGTACATCTCGCCCATGGTAAAGCCGCCGAAATCCATGCCACTCCTCGGACGCTCCCACCCGCCCTGCTGGTCTTGTCGCCAATCACCAGGCCTCGTCTCAGCTCTCTTCTTGACGCGACGTTGCGGGGACCCTGCGCCAGCTGCCATCTCTTTCGCAGTCTGCTCCACTGCGACGCCGCACTCCCTCAAGACGGCGACCATCTTGGCCTCGATGTTGGCAGCCAGCTCCAGCGAGAAGCGCTTGAGTCTCTTGGCCTGCTCGTCCTCCTCCTTGGGACTGGCACTCAGCGGCGGCACCACCACACTGAAGTAAACCTGTCGTAGAGAGGCCAAAACATCTGTCAGCTCCAGCAATTGGCCACCTCCTTCCCTTAAATCGATGCAGCCCCTCACCTTGTCCCTCGGAGCCCCAAGCCGCCTCCAGCTCACGGACCCCCCGACGCCTTGAGACGCATAGTGCTCGTCCATAAACTGGTTCAGAAGCTTCACAGAGTGCAGATTCTCATCGTGGACCTGTGGAAGGAACGCAGAGCGAGGATAATGAGCGTTTTGAGGCGTATAGAAGCGCTCGAACGTGTAGAAGCCCGCAGGGACACGAGGAGACGCACCTCGGGGATGTTGCGGAAGTGGTCGGGGTGCACGCGCAGCAGGAACTGCTTGAGCGTCGAGGAGCGCTTGGCCATGCCGTGTGCACGCGTTGTCTTGGACTGAGTATCGCGCAACTTCAAGCGGCACCAAATGATGGCTGCAATATGGTGTGGCGCAGTGTGAGCGGGTATGGACCTCCGGAATCCAAGTCTTCTAAATTGAATCACTACGCATTCTCACCAGAAAATGTATATAACAGTGCACATACTTACCATACCCAAGTGTAAAAGTTCACACGCGGCTAAGTACGCTTCAGATATTATATCTCGCAGGCACTAGTTAAACGTACGATCCGCAAGGCCTTGCGTTCGCACTGCACAGCCGTCAGTCTCGAAATTCCCAACGGTGGAGTTGATACCGCGAGGTCAAGTGTTCAGAAGCAGGAGAGGAAGATGCTGGCGGCCGTGCGCTCCATCCAGAAGCCCGTGGCAAGCACGGGGCTGCGCGCCTTGAGCGTGCCGGCGTACAACCCGGACCTCAAGTCCCAGGCGGCCAAGCCCAAGGTGCGTGCAGCGGGGAGACGCCGCAAGACGTCGCCCTAGTTTTTGGTGGTGTGGGCCCATGGAGAGAGGAACTGAGTGACTGACGTCTTGGGTTGCGTCTTGTGTGTGCTGCCGCCGCTGGAGCAGAACATCAAGTACTTCAAGATCTATCGTTGGGACCCCGAGTCCAAGGAGAAGCCCTACCAGTGCACGTACCCCGTGGATCTGGACGAGTACGTGGCTGTGCGCGCTTAAGAGGAGGGAGGGAGCTGTGGGCTGACGATGTTGCTGCTTGTCTGTGCCCTGCAGCTGCGGCCCCATGGTGCTGGACGCGCTGATCAAGATCAAGAACGAGCAGGACCCGACGCTGACGTTCCGTCGGTGCGACAGTCGATGCGAGAGCGAGGAAGGGGGAGAGTAGGCGGAAGTGACTGACGCTTTGTTTGGATGTGTGCAGCTCGTGTCGTGAGGGCATTTGCGGCTCGTGCGCCATGAACATCGACGGCGGCAACACGCTGGCGTGTCTGAGCCCCATCAAGAAGAACAAGGACGTGAGCAGCATCCACCCGCTGCCGCACATGTTCGTCGTCCGCGACCTCGTGCCCGACATGAACAACTTCTACGACCAGTACACGTCCATCAAGCCGTGGCTGCACTCGGACAAGCCAAGCGACGTCAACCACGAGCACCTGCAGTCCATCGAGGACCGCAAGAAGCTCGACGGCATGTACGAGTGCATCCTCTGCGCCTGCTGCAGCACCTCGTGCCCCAGCTACTGGTGGAACCCCGACAAGTACCTTGGCCCCGCTGGTACGTTGCAGTCGTCCACGCTGCTCTTACTTGCCATCCACACATCCTAACACTTCTACTGCAGTGCTGATGCAGGCGTTCCGCTGGATCGAGGACTCGCGTGATGACAGGACGGAGGAGCGTCTGCGCGCGCTGGACGACTCGTTCAAGCTGTACAAGTGCCACACCATCATGAACTGCACGCGCACATGTCCGAAGGGCCTGAACCCGGCCCAGGCCATCGGAAAGATCAAGAGCCGACTCGCCAGCCTGCACTAAGCTCGCGGACGGGTGACGTGGAGGCGCCCGCACGCGAGGCAACCGAGCGGGTGTGATAAACGGTAGCAGCACAAAAACACATCAGCACGGAAAGAAGCTGCAGCGAGGGGCGTCTCTTGTGGAGCCGCGGCCAACCGATCGCAGCGGCGCTCGCAGGCGACAAATGAACACAAAATACAAACTCCTACTCACTCTTAGCAAGCGGAGGACGGCCATGCACGTGGGCGCTCCGAGGTCTCTGGTTTAACACATTGAAACGCAAACAACAGCACGTGACGCGCTGATGTTGTACGACGCCTTCCACGGCTCGAGCGGCTCTGTGCATCAGCTGGCGCGATGCTGGGACGAACACGGCAGACAAGCAACTTGGCGTCTATCCATTAACTCGAAGCATGTTCATGTTTGTTCATTGCCGTGACAGGTCTATTGGCTGGCCAGGCAGCGCCAACGCAACGCAACGCTGCAAGCCAAAATCATGTCTAATCGATCGTCCTCTCCAACATTGAGCACTTCACTGACACTGAGAGGGGAAAAACTAAAGGAAAAAAAGCAATGTAGCGAAATGCGGCAGGGACTCTCGTGGGGCGTGCGTGAGACCAGCCCCCGGTCGCCACCGCGTCCCGTCTTGTCCTGGAGCGAGCCGCGACGCCAGTTAGTCGCGCTCGCGGAATTGATCGTACATTACTGCTACAGCGGGCCGCTCCCGTCATACTGCCGCACTCACGCGCTGGATCACGAACCCTGGGCCGTGCCGGATCTTCATCAGAGTCGTCTTGGTGCACGTCTTGAGGAAGTTGACAGTCTTCTTGACCCCCATCGTTGACGTGTTGCGCCCGTTGATCTCGATGATCACGTCGCCCACGCAGATATGCCGCAGCAGCTCGCAGCACGGCTCGTGGCACACGTCCGTCACCAACGGGTACGTGCCCTTGGCCAAGCGCACCTCCTTCAGCTGCAAGCCGATACTCCGGTTCTCTTTCCACTTGATTAGATAGGTCGTACTGTCAGGAGTGTCCGCCATCGTGAGCTTGGGCTTCGGGCGGCCACGCACTTGGACAGTCGTGTTCACGGCATTTGGTGCGACTAGCGGAACCGTCAGGGCCCCGTCTTCCGTAAGCGCCGGCAGCTTGATGACACCACGAGTCGTCTTGCCCTTCTTCTTATACTTGGCCAAGTTGGCGTTCAGCGACGACTTGCTGGGCTTCGGCGGGTTCGCTGAATCCACCTTGTCCTTCGGGGCTTCCTGCATCATAATGTCGCTGTCCACGTTATCGATGTCACTGGAAATGTCCGGGTCGTTCGCGAACTCGTCCGGCGACTCGGATGCATCCGAAAAGTCGACCTTGGAGGCTTCTACAGCGCTTTCGATCGAGGAACTTTCGTTACTACTAGACGAAGCTTCATCGCCTAATGAAGCACCGCTGCTGCCATGATGGTGTGCACTTTGGCGGTCCGATTCCGGCTCACGATCCCAAGGGTCCTGGTCACTCTCGGATGCACTGCTCTCCGCAACTACAGACTCAGTCTCCTCGACAGCAATCCCCACCTCCACATCAGCAAGCACGCCGACCTCCACCTCGTCCTCCGCCGAGTTATCGACGAGATGCGAAGGCACTGCAAGCTCTGCTTCGTCGGCGAGTTCGGCTTCTTGAGCAAGATCAGCCTCTTCAGCCAATTCTGCGAGCTCAGCCTCTTCAACCAGCTCTCCTTCCTCAGCAAGCTCGGCCTCTTCAACCAGTTCCGCTTCTTCAGCCAACTCGGCCACAGGAACATGATCCAGATGGGTGTCTGCGCTAGGTGAAACTAGCACGCCAACGTCAACGTCGTCGTCTTCATCATCATCTACCTCAATTGGCTCCGCCTTAATCGTCGGCGACGGGATGTGCTCAGGTAAATCCCACGGCTCAGTTGGGGATAGATGCGTGTTCTTGCTGACCGGAGACAACACGGGTTCCTCTTCGTGCGCAGCAATTGTTGCCTTTTGATGCTGTCGTTGCTCTTCGCTGCTGTTCCGACTTCGTCTACCATGAGACCTTCCAAAAATGTGCTGGTTTTCCTTTGCTGATGGAACATTTTCTTCTTCCTCCGCTGGAGAGTGGGCAGGAGACCCATCACCTTCGTCTTGCTCAACGGGCGAGGAAGCCGGATTGCTAACTTCATGGGCGATCTCAGTCGCAACAAACGGTGAGATTGGCGAAGCCAACGGCGAGCTGCTCACCTTTGGCGAACTTCCAATGTGTGGCGAGGCACTAGGCGAAATGCCGAACTTCGGAGAACTCCGTACCATCGGAGACATACTACTGGCCTTGGGTGAAACGTCGTAGTTGGTACTCGGGATATTTTCTGACGCCACTTGTTTCCGCGGCATTACAGGGGAGTTCGGGGGAGGTGTCTTCATGTGCGCTTTATCTCCATGGCGATGGTCGCCAGTAGAATCCAGTCGAGCTTGACGCGGAGGTGGAGTAGATGCACGCTTCACGGTTGGACTAGGAGTTCGATTACGGTGAGGCGTCCTGCCCTCAGCCGGTGACGCCGACGGCGAAGAGAACGTGTCCACGGTGACAGATGGCGTCCGGTTTCGTGACGCTGCTTCTTGCTGGCGACGCTGCTCCTCACGTTGCTGCTGTTCCCGTTCTTGCTGCTCCCGAAGTTCCTTCTTCTCACGTTGCTGCCGCTCACGAAGCTGCATCTCACGCTGTTTTTGCTCACGAAGCTGTATCTCACGCTGTTGTTGCTCACGAAGCTGTTGTTCACGCTGCTGCTGCTCACGAAGGTGCTGCTGTTCGCGCTGCTGCTGCTGGTCGCGCTGCTGCTGGTCACGGATCTTATGCAGTTCACGTTTTTGCTCCTGTTCACGCGTTTCCTGCTGCTCGCGCATTTGCTGTTGGCGTTGCTGGAGCTGCTGCTGCAATTGCTGCTGCTGGTCTCCTTGCTTCACAATGACAACTTGATCATTCGGCTGCCTTCGCCTGAACACTAGCCGCACCGGCTTGTTCATTTGCTGGAGGCGACCAAAGAACGCTTCGAACGTGTAGTCAGCCGACTTGATGCCGTTGGCCGACACGAGCGTGTCGTTGATGGCGACAGCTCGCCGCACCACCGGGTTGGCGCTCGGAGTCGATCGCGTCACAACAGGCAAACTCGTCGCCCGGTTCTCACCGAAGAACAGGCCCAGAGACCCCGTCTCCCAGTACACCTGATACTCATGAGGTCCGAGGGGCGAGTGGGACGCGTGGCTGCCAGACCCGTTCACTGCGTCCCGCGGCGACACTTGGTGGTCCCTGCTGCTGGGCACGCGTCGGTGAGCCTGAGGCGCCGCCATGCGGTCATTGGCCGCTCCGTTCGCGGGGCCAACTGACTGCGCGGGGTTGCCCGACCCGACCGAGTCCTTGGCCGCCGTGGCACGCCAGAACGCTCCTCTCGCCGCCTTGGGCGGCTTCTGGTCTTTCTGGGGCACGGAGTTCGCTCTCTGGAACTTGCCCGCGGTGGGGTCCGCGTCGTCCGGGCCGGGCCCGTTGTGCCGCACGTGCTGGCTGGCGCTGTTGACGGCGTTCGTGGAGCTGGAGCGCTGCACGCCGAAGAGCTGCGCGGCCTCGTCCTCGTCCGACGACGGGGTGCTGGCCGCCAGGCGCTCGAAGCGCAGCAGCACGGGCTTCTTCATGGTGGCCAGGATCTTGAAAAAGTCCGAGAACGAGTGGTCCTTGGAGCGCACGACGTTCACGTACTTGAGGATGTCGCCCTGGCTCACGGCGGGGGAGATGCACGACTCGGTGGCCTTGGACACGTACGGGATGCCGTCCTTCTCCGACTCGAGGAAGATGACGCCCAGCACGCCGCGCTCCCACAGCACCTCGTACTCGAGCTCGCCCAGCGGCGGCAGCTTGTCCCGGATCTTGTCGGCCCACGTGGCGCGGCGCATGATGCCGGCGCCCCCCGCGCCGTTGGGGCCGGGGGGCGAGGCGCCGCCGTGCGCGGAGCTGCTCGACTTGCTGGAGGAGAAGAGTGGGCCCCCGCGGAAGTTCTTGCGCGACATCTTCTTCATGGCCGACGTCGCGAGCGCCTTCGTCGTCGCTGCCAGGCCGCGCTACGTCGTCTCTCCGTCCGCTGCCGTGGCGCCCTCGGTACGCGTTCTCGCTCTGACTGCCTGCCCTAATACCTTGCGACCGGACGGTTCCCGCACTAAGTACGATATAGCACTCTCCGTCTGTGACCGTGAAGGCGGCACAAAAGAGCGACTAACGTTAACGGCGTACGCGGCGCGTCGTCGACTAAAGGAAGACGCGCAGGGGGCAGGACACACGAGCAGGAGCTCCCGGTCTGGTCCGGGTGCTGCCGTCGCTTACCGGTACCGGTATGCGCGACGAGACCAGTTGGTCGTTGTGTGTTCGGGAGAGACCGCCGTCCCATCTTGGCTTCCGTATGCCCCACGACCACCCAATCACAACTGGTTTTGAGAAACAACGGCCACAACGGTCGCACATTGAAGCGGAGTGATGGTCCGCAATGACCAAAGCGCATGGTACTCGCGGCTAGAACAGACCGACAAACAGACAGCGCACTAAAGCTGCAGCATGCACGTGCTGCTCGTCTCTGTGTGAAGGTGCTTTGCTATTATCTATGGACCGTTGCGAATAAGTGCTCGGTACGCGTCCCTTCGCTGCGCAGGGAGGACACCGCACCGCACAGCATTCCCGACCTAAACTGAGCTGGAGTGTTGTGGTGCTTGGTCTGCTTGGTCTGCTCGAGCTGGAACGATGGAAGATCCGCTGTACACCTTTTGTGTGGGTCATGCCAGTTCTTCCACTGCGCTGGACATTGGCGCTGAAACGGCACCGCAAAGTGACGGAACAACAGCCCAGGGTGCCAACGCTAATGAGCCTTTGGCCGCCGGCATTATTCGGGCCAGTTACCAAAACGCTGGAGACCGAAAGCCCGTCGACATGGTGAGGCACCGGGCGCTGGTATCGCTGCTGCTGCTGTCCGTCACGTGCGTGGCGCTCGCGGAGGGGAACTTCGCCGACTTGACGATCTCGGCGCGGATGGAGCAGCTCGTCAACACTGGCATCCAAGCGCCAAGGCTGAAGCTCAACACGACGCTGCCCGTCGAGGTGCAGTATCTGCTGACTCAGAACGACCTGGCGTGGAGAGATTTGGGCGGGACACTGCAGCGACTTGTGCTCTGGGACCAAGGCTACGTCGCCACGCGCAGCAACAAGACGCGCGAGCTCAGGGTGCGCTGCGGTCTGGCGATGGACGACGTGGTGGTCACGCACGACGAGTTCGAGGGTCTGCAAAATTGTCCGTCGACTTCGTGCACTGACCCCGTGAGCTCCGTAGCTGTGCTGCGTGGCACAATTTGCGGTGACAGTCAGATCGAGCAGGTGGCCAAGTGCGCGGTCCTCGTGTCGGAAAGCGAGGCGACCGCGGCATCCGTGGAGGTGGAAACGAGCTTGATCTGGGCTGAAGAGGGAAACAACACGGACATCCCGATGCCGACCGTGCGCCGCCACTCCTTGGAGACCTTTGTCATTACGATGCAAACTCCTAGTGTTGGGAGCTGTCCACACCAGCTTGCTCTTGTTATCCCATGTACAATTGTTCAGTCCTCAGCAACTAGCGGAGAATGGTGCACACCACGCAAATCCGGTGTGGTGTCGGGTGTGCTTCAGAACCTTGTGGAGCTTCGGCAGTCACAAGCGAGTGACTCGGGATCTTCGGGGATGCTGATCGCGATCTGGGTGGTGGCAGGTGTGCTCACTTTGGTGCTTTGCGTAATTGGATTCATGTTTGCTCGCCATTTACTTCGACAGCGAAAACAGTCGAGCGCCAAGCAGGACCTTGTTGAGAAATCGGCGTTGGACCATTACGCGCTCACCCCTGAAGGTGCCTTCTTCATCAACACCAACGAAAGCAACGATGTAACAGGCTCGATGTCGTCCGAACTATCCGATCTCGAGGCGGAGCTGGAAATGGAAGTGTGCAGAGCATATTCGAGTGCCTCGGGCCCATCGGAAGTGGACTACTCGGACGCCATTGGAGCTTCACAAGTGCTATTGCTGTTTCAGAATGACCCCGTCGTCCTTGCATTGCGCGTTCCCATCATCGATGTCGATGGCGACAAGATGATTTCTCGTGGAAGGGATGGATCGCCGAATGAAGTACTTGCTGGAACGCTTGGAGCTCGCGAAGTCATTATCAAGCGATTGCGGGCCTCTAAGCGTAACGACACCCGTGCTGTTGAGCGCCTTGCTCGCGAAATTCGCGTGGCTGCAACACTGGAGCACCCCAACATCGTGAACATCGTGGGGATTGCCTGGAACTCATTCCAGAATCTAATGGTAATTTGGGAGTATCACCGCAGCGGCGACCTGCGGCGTGCGCTGCGCAGTGGGAGAAAGTCTCAACACTGGACGTGGACACGACAAAAGCTGCAGATTGCCATGGGGGTATTGCGCGGCTTGTCAGTCCTCCACACACACTCACCCCCGATTCTTCATGGCGCGATCGAACCGCGTCATATCCTGCTGGACTCGGCATCAGGAGAGCCGGCACTTTGCGGGCTTGGCCATTGCGCTGGCCGAACTTCTACTACTACTTCGGAGACTAAATGTAGCAAAACTGGTGAAGGTAGCATTTGGAGCAGCCCCGAAATGCTGGCGGAACGCAAATTCACGGAGAAGACGGATATCTATTCGTTTGGAGTGCTGCTGGTGGCACTTGATACGGGAAAGCTGCTGATAGACGTCTCCAGTGAGGAGCTGCTCGAGGTGTTGACGCCGGTGTGCCCTGAATTCATCCGCAAAATTGCACACGACTGCCTCCAGAGTGACCCGACTGCACGTCCAACGTCTCCTGAGCTACTGCGGCATCTAGAAGAAATTTCTGGCATGAGCAGCCCTTGGCCTTCATGCGAATACCCCAAACACGAGAAAACCAGGTTGGATTACGACGGCAAACAGATTGTCCAAGCGCTGTTCTCCCTCTAGATCCTTGTATCCTCCATTCTGTGAGGTCGTTATCGAGGTCGTAGTTTATCATCCATCTCGAATAGTTTTGTGTACTTGTGATGACAGTAAAAAAAAAACAATGACTACAGCTGCATCCCAAACTTTGGATGCAGCTTGGTCATCATTACCACTGCATGTAGGTTTTGATTCTCTCACTCCAACAGCACAATGACCATGCTGTAGGCTGTCCTGCCAGTACCAAGAATCAACGAAAACCTACTGCGCTAGTCTTGATATACATCTATGCTCCTCAACATGTTGCGGGTGTGCGAAGCTCCGTCAGTTGAGGAAGTCTAATACTCATAACTGGCGCTAGTGCTACAAGGTGTTGAGCTACAACCGAACTCGATCTAGAGACACTTCACACGACCTGCAAAATACTGTATGGTTGGCTTTCCTCTCCATCTATCAACGAATTTCTCCTCTACAAGTCCGAGAAGAACTGCTCGTTGGCCGTAGGGAACGCTCTACGACCCCCAGCGGCGCCGCCCGTGTCCGAATCATCGCTGTCGCTATCGCTGTCAGCGTCCTGCATCTCAGTGTCGAAGGACAATCCGGCAGGGGCCTTCTCCTCGTTTTCGTCCGCCTCGTCCTCTCCGTCATCCTCCTCGAAAAGGTATCCCACATCCCAAAAGTGCACCTTGTTGGTGTGCGAAACGCTACCGATAATCTTCTTGTCGTGAGAGAACCTGAGGTTTTCCACGGGGAAGTCTTCGTGGTCACCAATCAGTCCCAGCAGCTTGTTCGGGTGCAGCTGCACCACACTGTGCACCGCAACCACGTGATGTCAGCGACCATTTCTTCCTACTTGTAAACACAAATGTTTCCAACAAACGTACCGAACAATGCCGTCACTCGAGCCTGTCAGGACGGTGTCCTCATCCACCTTAAGCAGAGCCTCGACAGAGTCCGGGTGGCCGGGGAAGCGGTCCGACATATCTCCCCAGGTACCCCAGCTGAAAATCACCAGCACACCATCCTGCGAGCCGCACACAATCTTTCGGCCGTTCTTGATGACCGCCACGGACAGCAGTTCATCGTCCAGCTCGTCACTCTTGCCTGCCAGCGCGTTCTTGCGCAGGTCGTACGCCGACAAGCGGCCATCGCCGCTCGTCGCCAGCAAATGATCCTGCACCGGGTTCGTCGCAAAGCCAGAAATGTAGTCCTGCCAAGCAAAAAGTCCTCCCGTCAATAAAAATATCGCCACTAGAACCAGCAAATAGATAACTGCAGCGCACCGTGTGCTCCTTGAACTCCACCAGACAGCGGTGCTGCCGAGTGTCCCAGATCTTGATGCAGCCCTGGTCGTCACCGCTGGCAAACACGTTCGCCGACAGCTCATGCAGGCGGTTCACCGGGTTGCTGCACAAAACAGTGTCAGTCTTTCACTACTCCCTCCAGCCTCTCTCTCTCTCTCTCTCTGCCGTACTCGTGCGCGCGCATCTCCGCCCACGTGGGGTTCCCGAGCGTGTCGAAGGCGCGAATCGACTTGTCCGCCGACGCTGTGTAGAGAGCTGTACACACAAACGCCAATCAACCCGTGAGCAACGCAATCAAGCCAACGAATGCTCCAGCCCTCGTCGGCGTACTCTGTCCATCGGGGGTGAAGAGCAGCGCTCGCACGGCCTCCTGGTGGTTCTTGAGCTCCAGCACCTTGGTGTTCGCATCCTCCGAGTACTTGTACCTGCACACGCACACACACCGTCAGCATCTCCGTCGGCACTGGCCTCGCATGTCGCTGCTGCTGCTGCGCTTACACTTGGACGACGCCGTCGATGCAGCCCACGGCCACGATGTCCGCCAACGGGTGGAAGTCGATGTCGAACACCTGGCTGTCGCAGTAGATCTCGTCGGGCGTGTGGTCGTCTAGGTCCCCCATGGTCACCACCAAACTTTTTGGCTGGCTGAAGCGATTCAACGCCGGCGGGCTCAGATCTGAGCCGCTCAGACTCTGAGTCAGAGACAATGGAAACCCCTCCAAGCCGATCCTGAAATCTGGGGGGGGGCACATACAAACACCAAGTCATTGGCAAACAACAGCTTCGCTTCGCCTCAAAAGTCGTTAATTAAATATAAATGCTGCGTCTATGTAGATGGGGGCTAGCTGCGTCTCGGTCGGCTCGACGCCCGGTTATAGGTAGTCGGAGAACACCAGGTGCTCGTCCATGTGCGAGAACGCGACTGGGCTCCTCTGGTGCGCCAGCTCGCGTGAGATGGACGCGAACTTGGCCTTGATGCGCTGCTTGGGCACGTCGAAGCGCTTGCGGCTGCGGGCGATCTTGGCGCGGTTCACTTCCACGATGATGCTCTGCGGCAGGTTCGGCAGCGCGGAAGAAGCCGGCGACGGTGCAGCCGCCGCCGCATCGGCCATCTTGCCGTCCGCAATCACCATGCTGCCAGAGCGTCTGTTGTGAACCAGCCAGTCCATCTCGGGCGCGGGGATCTTGTGGAGGGCCTTGCGCCCCGAAGCCATCTCCTTCAGCGTGTCCATGAGCACAGTCACGTTGACGCGGAACTCGCGCAGGAGCAGCTCGGGTGCGGGCACGTACTTGGAACTGTTGTCGCGCTTCAGGTTCGAGTGGCCGCCCTTGCCGATCACCTTCACCAGCTTGTCCAACTGCGCCATGCCGGCGTCCCCGAGATCCACGCGATTGCGGTGATGGCGGCGCTGCTGGCGCTCCTTGGCGCTTCGCTTCACAGCCACGACATAGTCCTCGTTGAAAAAGTCAAAGATGACGCCCGCGGTCTGCTTGGGGTTGCCCACCGCTAGCGCCTCGACGACCGCAGCCGACTGCATCGTGCAGGGGCGCAAAAACTTCACCAGCTCGGCACGCAGTTCTCGCTCGTATTGGAGCTGGCCTGGCGTGATGGCTCCGGTGGCGCGGCGCTTCAAGACCGCAGACACGGGGCCAGCGTTTCCGACGACACCCGCAACGACGCTGAACCTGCCAGACACGACTTTCCTATCCCGCACGGACGCGCGGCGGACGCTATCTAAGACAACCTTCTCGCCGAAAAGACTGACCAGGGATGTCTCCCAGAGCAGCCGCTGCAGCCTGGTGAGGTTGTAGCGGTCCAGTATCGAGCGTGCATGGAAGAACCAGTAGTCCCTCGAGGGCGAGCCGACGTTCCTGGCCTCTGCCAGCGCGCTGGGGGACCGGCTGCGTTCGTTCTTGTCGTCCTGCGCCTCCCGCCAGGCGTAGAAGTTGCGCCACTTCTCGGAGGAGAAGTCGAAGCTCTGCGCGAACTTGGAGACCGTGCGGAAGGCGTAACCGCTGATGGACACGCGGCCGGCGTAGAAGAGCTTGACCATGTCGGAGCTGGAGGCCTTGCCCGAGTAGATCCAGAGGAAGTCGTCCATGGAGATGGTCACCTCGCACGTGGGGCGCACGTCGCCCGCGTCTGCGTTCTTACGCGTGGCCACCCGCCGCTCGTCGTTGACCTCCACGGCGTACATGGTCTTGGGCTCGGCGCCGTCCCCGTCCCGGAACTTGAACAGGATCGTGCCGCCGAAGCTCGTGCCGGGTTTGACGCTGAACTTGAGGAACTCCATCACCTCGTCGATCTCGCGCTCCTTCTGGGGGTCCGCGGCAGGCGCGGGGGCTGCAGCCGTCGAAGCTGCCGCGCGCACCGCTTCGTCCACGGCGCGGTCCTGATCGTTGATCGCCATCGCCATATGCCCGTCGGAAGGAATGCAGTGAGCCTGTGGCTACCGAGGGCGAAGCAACAATGGACGCATCCACCCAACATCGCCCGAGGTTAAATACCTCGTCCTAGGGCTCGGGGACGCGACCCGATTGGCTGTCGACACGAGGTTTTATGTGTGACACACAGACTGCATCTGGTTTGACGCGCCGCCGTCACAGCGGCGGCGCTCAACCTCCACGCGGATGAATGCACGCGGCCAAAAATGCCAGCTCCTATTTTAGCGCGCCCAGGTCTGCGTAAGAGCTATTGCTGGCGCCAATGGGCACGACGGGGTCAGTGCAGCAAAGCTGAAGTTCGACTAAGTGCGTTTAACGCCATGCGGATACCGCAGTCCACGCGGGTGCGTCATCAGCGGTACACTGTACCTCTGCCTCACTTCAACGACTGCAACCCACAAGCCGTTTCCAGCGTGTCCAGCGACACTAGGCGTCGCCGCGTGCGACTCGCTGTACTCTACATAGCCGTTCGGCAGTTCGCAGTTTGAAACGTGCTGCCAACGCCAACGATGAAAAGTCCAGCCACCGACGTGATCTACCACCGCTACCCGAGCAAGGACTTCGACCCGGCCGAGAAGCCCGTGCCCGTCGCGGTCGCAGTGGACGGCGCCGACACGGACGACGAGGACGACAGGGCCACCTTCCGCCAGAGCAGCGCTCCGCCTCTGGCGCCGTCGCCGCCGGGCCGCTGCCAGTCGCTCTGCGCTCGACTCGGGCGGCTGCTCGCGTTCCACACGCTCAACGCGTTGCTGGGGCTAGGCGGTGCCATTCTCGTGCTGGTGCTCGTCCCGCTGAGTGTGGGGCTGGTCCCGCTGTTCGGGATGGGCGTCGCGCTCTTCCAGCTGTCCGCTGGCGTCGTGGAGATGCTGGCGAGGCTCGACATCGGCCTCGCGAACATGGTGTCGAAGCGAGAGCCCAAGCTCCTCAAGGCCTTCGGGATCCAGGGCGGATTGTCGACTAACAACGGCTGCTCGAACTGGTGTCAGCGGCTGTTCTTCCTCTCGCCCAGGATGCTGCTAGTGATGCTCTACTTCGCCAGCATTAAGCTGGTGGTGGGCATTCTGAGCCTCATTGCTGTGGGGTGGGGACTGGTTCTCCCTGTCGAGGCGCTTGTTAGCGGCGGCGACGCAGATGCGATCGGCTGGGTGAACTACCACGACCACCCGACTGGCTACGTGTGTGCCGTCCTGGGAGGCTTGGCGCTCGGCGTGCTCTGCATCGTGGCTGTCCCCAAGCCATCCGTGGCGCTGACGGCGTGGGCTTGCGCTGACCGAGAAGGCGCGATGGAAATACGCACGCCAAGAACTCCTCGCGGCGCATGTGAAGCTGAAACGAACCTCAAGGCGGTTGTGGTCCAAACACCTATGGCTGAAGTCAAGACGGCAGTGTAGTAAGGCAGGCACGACTACGTGCTTGTGCATATCAAATGTCCACTTCTCTTATCTATTGCGAGTTTGAACCCGATCAATGTGGATACATCACTTCATAATGGTCAGAAACTCCGCCCTCTTCTCCAGGCTCGAGGCTTCATCAGTTCGTTGATGGCTTCACCAACCAGTTGGCAAAAAAAACCAAGAGCTCCGATGTCAGTCCCGGTCGTAGTGCCCATCGAAGGGGAGGCCCCGACCACCCTAACTTCCAACTTCCAGTCAGTGGAACCTGAAGATGCCGCGTCTCGCTCTCAGTGCTGTGCCTGTCGGCCGCTTGCTCGAAAGTTATTCGAGTTGCTTGAGTTCCACACGCTCAACGCAGCGCTGGGTCTTGGAGGTGGCATCTTGACGTGGGTGTTGCTGCCTCTGAGTGTACTTCTACTCCCTCTCTTTGGATTTGGGCTCGTCGTGTTCCGGTTCATGCTGGTCGTCTTGGCACGTCTCGCACGGCACGACGTAGAGCTCGCAACTCGGCAGTGTCCGTACAACCTGAAGCTGCACAGCTTTTTGGAAAATGAGGCTACTAACCTAGCGGTGACGTCGACGGCTTGGCCCCCCACGAAAACGAACCGGGTCTTGTTTTACTTTGCTGTGCCCAAAGTTCTTGATCGGTGCGCTGAGCAGGGCATGAAAAAAATAGTATAATACCAATATTACGGGTATTACATTGACGGAATAACTTACTATTGTTTTTATGCGGCCGAGTATAATACACAATTGTGCAGAATAATTCAGTATTTTTCAGGCTCCAACCATTCTGGCCACACTGTACTCCAGTCATTCAACAAACGCTCCAGCGTGCGCTGCGACTTCTTCCTCACTTCTCAATACACCTCCTTCAAGAAGAACATTTCCACCTCCTTCACCCGACCCCTCAACTCGCCATGACTTCTCGCCAGCTATGTGCCTTCTACTTCACAGACCTCGGTGAAGGTCTGTTCGAGTGCAAGACGTGCGGACGACCTCGGAAACAGACGACCGGCACGGGCTACAGCAACCTCCTGAGTCACCTCAACACCAAGCACGCTGGCTACGCTGCTGAGTATGCTGAGCTCAATGCCGCCTAGACACCGTTGATCGCCACGTTCGGCTTTGTCGACGAAGTCACGCGCAGTATCTACCAATGGATGGTCTGGCTGACTCAGCGGAATCTACCAATCACTGAGGTCGAGAACAACTTCACGCGTGCGGTGGTCACGATGAAGCCAACATCTGTCAAGACAATCAAGCGCTACATGCTTTACGTTGCCCTCGCAATCGGGCGCATCATTGCCAAGGAGATGGGAACCTCTTTTTGCCTGATGTTTGACGGCTGGATCAGTCACTCGATCCACTTCCTGGGTATTTATGCGGTCTACGTTTTCAACGGAGAGCGCTACCAGCGCCTGCTCGCATTGTCTCCAATGGCCGACGGTCAGACAGCTGATGATCACGTGGCGCACATCGCGTCTGTTCTGAGCGTGTACGACAAGGAGATCGGCGTGGTGCGGTTCATTGTGGGGGACAACTGTGCCACCAACCAGAGCATCGCTACCAAACTGGACGTCCCGCTGATTGGCTGCGCTAGCCATCGATTTAACCTCGCGGTTAATCGGTTTCTGCGGGATTATCAGACTCAAATCGATCTGATTCAGAATCTGATGATTCAACTTCGTCATGTCAAAAATGCTGCTGCTCTTTCCAAAGTGACCAGCTACAAGCCGGTCAAGGCTAACGCCACACGTTGGTCGTCAACGTTCCAAATGCTACAGCGTTACTGCAAGATTCGTGATGCAATCATGACGGTGGAAGCTGTGGAAGATTATGTGCCCCGTGGACACGCATACCGTCGCATTACGACCTTGGTTGAGAAACTCCGTGAGCTGGACAGTGTGTGCGTGACGCTTCAGGCAGAGAAGTGCACCATGGCTGAGGTTCGCCTGCTTTTTGATGCGTGTGCGGACAAGTACCCCGTCATGGGCGATTATTTGCTTCCTACAGCGGCAATCATCCATACTCCTCTGTTCGAGTCTGCTATCGTCAAGCTGCACAACGATTTGCCGCTATCCACCGACGAACTACGTGTGGTCGAAGGCTTCACCCAACCTCCGGCAGCCCCAGCAACTGATGCGGACAGGACGACCGACTTCGCCACCTCCGTCCTTCGACGATCGAAGAAACCGCGGCTTGCAGGGCATGCGGCTGCCGTGTACGACCCACTCCTCCTGTGCGCTCCCCCGACAAGCAACACCTGCGAAAGGATCTTCTCGGAGTGTAAGCTGGTGCTGACTTCGCTACGTCCTTCAACACTACCAGCGAACTTCGAGACTGCAATGTTTTTGCGCGCGAATCGAAGTATGTGGAACTGCGCGACGCTCCTCGGTTGCCCTGAAGAGTAAGTAAGGTGGTTCGCATCTCTCTTTAATAATACATTGCAATCATTGCAGTAACTATTATTGGGTTGTAGTGTACTGCAATCGTTATTACGGGACTCAGTGACCCGACGTAACACTGGCTATTGTATTTCCCATGCCCTGGCGCTGAGTGGTGCCGCGGCAGCTTGGACTGTCGAGCAACCTTTGCTAGCGATCATCAGCGCTGGATACAACGATGTTCTTGGGATCACGACTTTCGAGGGCGACGCTGTCCTCTACGTGGCCATGCGGGGCGATCTCCTGCGTTCTGGTGCCGACAGTTCGGTGCCATTGACTGCATGGGCGTGCTGCGACTTGGATTTCGACAAGGAAGCAGAAGTGTATTGGGCTGAGCAGAATCAACCACCCAGTCAAAGTGAACGGAGAGATGATGACTATTGCAGTGTCCCCGATGCACTGGCAATTTCAGTCTAGAGTGAATCGCAACTATGCTTATCATCTAATGACTTACAGGAACTGCGAGCGATGAAGCTCTAACGTACTTTAAAAAGAGTGAATCTTACCACTTACGAAGATTTGGTGGGTACAGCAAGCGAAGCCGTAGATGCTTGTCCCTCACTTTTAAAACTGCCAGCATCGTGAGAAGGGAGAAACATGAAGCCTGTTGAATCATCCTATCTCCCAGTCACAACTGCTGATGGTCGTTGCTGAAGCCCACGATGTCGTCCTGGCGGTGCCAGTGCTGTAACCTCAAGACGTTGCTCAAGCGAGTGGGAGTGCTGCTGGTCTTCCACCTTCTGAACGTCGCAGCGGCCATCGGTGGAGTCGTTTTCGCAACGCTGATGCTTGCGAGCTTGATCGTGACGCCGATCTGGATCTTGGAGTGTTGCGTGCTGGTGGTCATTGTGCTGACCACGATGCCTTTGCTATCACTGCTGCCGCCAAGTCTGGAGCGTCTCCAATATCTCGGATTTTTGGTGCCCCTCGGGCTGTTCGCGCTGTACTGGTACGTGGCTTCGCGGAATATCTACACCATGATCGGAGCTACCGCGCTTTATTGCTGTGGTACAGCCTGTGTTTGCCTCTTTCATTTGTCGATCATGGGGATGCATGGGGTGGTGAAGGCAGAGGTCCGTCTGGCAAACTTCGGGATCCCTTCCAGCTCGACGGAGGAGTTACAACCTGAATTGTCCTGCCAGCTATGGCGCTTTCCAGTGGTGGTGGAGCTAGAATCCTCGGTAGTCAAGTTACGTTTCACAACCGTCCAGTTCTGTACGCTACCATCATCTCTTTCATTTGGGTGCTCGGTGCAACCGGAATGGGTTTGGTTACAACGGTCTCGGTGAAGCTGACTTCGCACGTTTGTGGCGAGTGGGAGTCGAAGAATGGTCAACCAACCGAGCGAAACGAGCCAGCAGTTCCGTTGAGCCCCTCATCCGAGTCAAACACCGTCTACAGCTCCGAACACTTTACCGCATCGTATCGCCGATGCGAGTTCTAGACTAGCTGTCAGCAGTAGTGAACGGCTCACCCAACTACCCAATCTGAGTACGTGATGTCAATCGTCTCGAAATGTGGCCGAAAATATGTTGCTGTGAATCGACTTGGCCACCGACGGGAACAGGAAGAGCTCGCGCGACTGCAAAAGCCAGAACAAAAAACGGAAGTGATCAGTCTCGTGCGCTCAATTCATACACATTTTCTTTCTCATACACACGAGATTCCATGCCCAAGTTGCAGCGGTGGCAATGTTGCCACCTTTCACCACCGCTGTACTTTGGGTTTCGTGTGGCTAGCTGATCAGTTGACGCAGTAAACTGCGCCAGCATCCGGTCGTATTCAATGATCGCTAATCCATCATGCTTGCGTGCAAACCACTCGATCGCGTCGATCGCGCACATCGGTTTTAGGTTTTTGGATGATCAGTGCCGAGCTGTCTGGAAAAAAAAGATTGTGGTCAAGTGAGGAAATGAAAAGCAGCCCAACATGTTGCTGGTGAGTGAAAGGGTTCTGCACCGTTACCGGTTGAATGGCTTAACGTTTTAGCTTAGTCTATCGCCAGATGCAACTACATGTATAATCCCTGAAAGTGTTGGGCATGTGTCCTTGCAGGTTAGATGAGCTACTTGCACGAACTATACGTATCCGATCGATATGTTCGGATGCGATCAATCGACCAAACATGATGAGGCGAATGAGGAAAGCGAATCTAGTCCGTGTGAATCTTGACAGCCGCACCGCTTCACGATAAACTTTACCCTATCATTACGCCACGTCATAGGCATCTCACGAAGGCAGCGTCCGCCCACTGAATCGTTCGACAGCCTCATTCTTGATTTTTTTTTCTTCGATCATATCTTCGCTTCCACTAGCTTTGTGACAATATGAATCCCGTTGGAGACGATAAGCACATGAACTTGGACTTCGATTCCAATGGTACACTTCTACCTATGGATACTGGCATGGAACACTCCACTCGATCACTGCATAGCAGCAAGTTGTAATCCTGGAGTTTCAAAGCCAGGATATTTCTCAAGCAAGCGGCCGGTCTGCTCATTTTTCATCACGTGAATGCCGTTGTGGCTATTGCCGGTACTGTTCTTGCGATGCTCTTCCTAGCAAGTGTTGCGCTGGTACTATGCTGGAGTACGACCTTATGGCTACTCTTGGCGCTGGTGGAGCTTACGAATTTCTCGGTTTCCTTTATCCCTTCTCGACCGCCGTTTCTGAGGGTTTTCGGATACTTTGCACTCATTGGCGTTCTCGTGGGTTTGGCGGTGCTCAGATTTTACGAGCTAACTGGATTGTGCGTGTTGATGGCGATTGGTTTGACCGGTCCGTTGCTTTTCAAATTGGTAACAACGATCATGCCAGTTCTAGTACGTGAAGATGCCCGTCTCGCAGCCTTCGTCGGCTCCATGACCTCGTTCTCTTCAGCACTTTGCGTTAATTCAGAGGTGTGCATCGAGCGATTTGTTATCCGGAAATCCATCGACCGTTGCGTTTTCTTCCCGCTTTTAGCGATGACTCCCCGAGCCTGGGTGGGGTTTCTCTATTTTGCAGTGCTCAAAGTCATGGTGGGTCTACTTAGTGTTGGAGTTCTCTTGTCTGCAGTGGTTGAGCCTGTATGGTCGATCATGTCACGTGCTCTGCTGTAAAACGACGTGGGTGAGTCTCACTTGCGCGGATGTTAGGAAAATGAAGACTGATTGATGTAGTGGAGTAGTTCTAGCTCGAGCTCCTAGCTAAGCTATTGATAATGCTAAGTAGTGGGAGATGTGAAACCAACGGAGATCTGCTCGATCGCAGATCTCCGGAGGAAGTTGAATCCCCTCGAGGCCGTTGGGTCGTTGGGTCAGGAGCGTCTTGTCGGTGCACGGGATTGTGCCCGTGACAGATCATCAACAGTGGCGAAATGCCGTTTCTCATCAAACACACCCCATTCCATGACGATCCCATCGTGCGTATCGGCTCGATGGTTTTCTTCTGGGCGCTTGGGACAGCTGGAATGCCAACAGTAGCGGCACTTTCAGTGAAGCTCACGTTGTATATTAGTGGTAAATGGGAGTCTGACCAAGGAGAAATGATTTCCGAGCATGACCAAAAAGAAGATGGCGCCGGTATTAGTAGTATTCCAGAGGTCCCCAAGTACGAACCAAGAGCACCTTCGTTTGTGCAAGTAGCGCCGGGCAAACGCATTCCATTATTGGCCGTGACGAATCTTGGGACTTGGTCAACGGACCCACTCACGTGCCCTTCGGGGAGTGCCCCCCCCGTGAAGCCCGAAGTATCGAGCCAGCAGAATGAGAAAGCGAGGAGGAGAACGCTCGAGTCATGGTAAAAGACCAAGGCAAATTTCCACACAGACATCTTAGTAGTGATAAGTAGCTCAATAGGCAGTCTGATCTGTGATGGTCCATAGCATTTGATTCTGACTGCTTGGCTCACGTTCATATCGTGGTGTTCGTCCTGTTTGCCTTTGTCTTCTGGCGTGGCTGAAATACCTCGGACATTCCTCCCGGTCGATACTTTTTTGGCGCCTGAATCACTAGACTACATCGAATGTCTATTACCTTTTGGAGCTAGTGGTGTTGAAGTGATTCACGTTCGGTGGTGCCTCCAAGTTTAAAGTGATGTTAGACGTCCAGCTTCGTCACTACTACGTTATAGAATGCGTTCGTTTTTGGAACGAATCAGGTTCGCGGAGTTGAACGATGACATTGACATTCTACTGCATATCCGTACGTCGGCTTTAAGGTGGCTACTGTTTAGTTGAACCAGCACGTTTGAGGCAAAAACCGACGACCGGTAGGTACAGATAAAGCGTTACTCCTGCTGGTATTCGTGTTATCAGTGCAGATAAATTGTTACTACTGCTGGTATTCATGTCCAAAAAAAAACACAACAGCGTTTAAACGCGATGAGGGTGGGGTAGCTAGGCCCTTGCAGCAGTAGCGAGTGCACCAAAGCCATAATGGGTGTCTTGAGTGCGGCCGAGCAGTACAAGGACGAATGTGGGTAGTATGAAAATCGCAATTATATCTTCCGACCTCGATCTGAGAGGACTTGAGCTTATTCATACCCGCAGCTGAATTCGTTCGCCTTCGACTCGGATTTCTGCTCGCTGCAAACGCTGGAGGTCCAATTCACGGAGACAAGCGCCACCCCGACCAGGTCAATCGTCCCGACAAGCCAAAGTGAACAAACGGCCACACTGTACGCGATCGGGTGTTCTTCGTACAGGATGAGGCGGCCAAGCAATGGATCGTCGCCGCCACTTGCAAGCGCCATGGACGGAAGAACTGCAGTGAATAGGACGACGACAGCACTTCTCGCGCCGATCAGAAGCTTGGGCGCGGCGAAGTAGAGAACGATCTTCCACGCGCGGCGAACCACGTTCATCAGCGGGTACAGGAAGCCCAAGTCGGCTGTGAACGGAACCTCGAATAACTTGGCGTGTGGAGCTCCAACGTCGCGTCAGATTGCACTTGGGCCTTGGCAAGTTGTGCCAACCGAACATCTGCATTTACCAAAGGGATGATGACACATGGAGAGAAGTAACAAACGAGAAGCTGGTCCATCCCACCAGCGCCGAGCGGATAGATAAACCAACCGAAGATGCCGAGGATGTCCAAGATGTAAAGCCCCGCAAGGTTCACCAGGAGGATCCCGAGCATGACCCACCCGAAACTACGAGGACCGAAGCTCGAGAAGGCGTACTTTGACGTGCTCAAGTATCCGTCGAGTGCTAGAGTCTGTGCGATCCAGCACGGCACAAGTAAGGCCGTCGTTAGCTCGAGCACCGCGAGCAATACCCCAGCGAAAGCCACTGCGACGTTGAGAACATGGAAGGCTAGCAAAATGCCCACTCGCTTGAGCCAAACCTTCGCACTGCAGCATCGGCCTGGAGAATCCCTCACGAAATTGGACATGCGCTTTTCCGACAGGGTGGCGCTTGCGCTGTGGCTGCTTGTGGCGAATGAGTGGTCTGACAACGTGGATACGACTTGATGAATTGGAGTGTCTGCCAGCGCGGACGAACTTTGAAGTCTCGTACGGGCGACGGAACTTCGGAGACTGACAGACATGCGAACCCCCTACCCGAATTCCGACGTTGTGGATACTCCTAGCGGACATAGTGGTGCGCTGACTGAGTTGGTGCAGGCACACGTACAGCCTGGAAGGCCACGGCACCAAGATAAGACCGAGTTGTTGTTGTTGCCGAGCCTATCGGACTGAGATCGATTGGTCCTTGAAAGTCTTGCGTCCAGCAAGTGGAGCAAGTGCAATGTGCAGATTCACGTGAGCAGACGCCAGCGTAGTCCAAGGCTGTGTGTCGCTGGTTGACATGAGTGTAGACATTGACATGTGAGTGTAGTCGTCGCCGAATAGTTTGATCCCTCGTTCACAACAAATGACGGCTGATATCTCACACGTGCTAGGCATAAGCGTGCCCAATGACAACAAAACCAAGTACATGTATGAGTATTTAGTGTTGTCTTCACCTACCATCGGTATGGCCTGCATCCAGTAGATGGCGAAGTTATATACAAATAAATATCTAAGCAGTATAGGTACTTAATTCGGCATAGTCCTACAAATGTTTCTATGCGATATTTTATACACGTACTACATTATGTACGCAACGTTCAAACTTGTTGCTGGGATATCTCTGCTGCACGTAAAATACTATCGAGTTCAATGCTTGCCGGAGAGGACATCGGACGCTGGATGCTAAATAACGCTGACGCATGCGAATCAGGAGTAACAAGGGCAACACTTTAGAGGAAGAAGAAGGCTGGCTATAGAGTATTAGCTTCCAGACGGCGACGGAAGCTGAGGGTCGATGTGTAGGCGACTTGAGGAACGGACATAGGAGTCGTTAGCGTATAGAGTTAAGTGACACCAATGTATCTCACTGAAACACGCAACGAATGGCATCGGCGCTGTATAAAGCTGCTTCGATAACTATTATCGCGAATGCCGTATGGATATTCGTTTTTAGATATTACTTAAAGTACTCTTTTTGGTTTACCCATTTTTGAATATAGCTACCTCGAGCACCCTAAGCTCGAGCTCCATAGATTTTACCACAATCTACATGTAGGTACGAGCAATGGCTGAGCGCAGGCACCGACCGCCCCTATCCAGCGCTAGCCATTGTTTCGAATGATATGTTGTTTTTCCTTCGGCGCTAGGCTTGCAGCAACCCAACATCATAAACTGAAAAAATATATCGCAAACGATCGATGTATCCTGTTTGTATTTAACGCCAGAAGTGTAGTCCAACTTGGACTTGGACTATTTTAATAGTATATTAAAATATAGCAAGATCCGGCTGCGGAGTACAGTACACTATTCGCCAGCGTGCTCCGACAAATCGTCACTTAAAAAGAAGAAGTAACAACAATACTTTTAAGTATTGCTGTTAAACCGCCTCTTGATTAAAGTAAGTACCGGTACTTATTGTATTTTGTAATTTCGCCGCAGTGCTCAAGCTCTGGAGATGCCCCGCCCTGTTACTTCACCCCGCGCCGATCTCCACGCGGGCGACTGGCTCGGTGCGTCGCTGCGCCTCCCGTCACCCTCCTTTACAGTCATCTAACGCGTCGTTTCCCTCTCAGACGTCATGGACCTTGACGGCATCTGGAGCGTGGCGCGCGTGCTGAGCGTCCCGTCCCCCGACACGGTGGAAATCACATACGACGGCTGGCCGTCCGAGTACGACGAGGTCGTGGGCGTCGACAGCGACCGCGTGGCGCCCTTCCACACGTTCACGTGGGGCGCCAAGTGCTGGCTCAAGCACCTGAACTGGCCCCTGTGGCCGTCCGTGGTCACGATCCGCTCGCCGGGCACGGAAGCGGGCATGAGGAACTTAAATAAGGAGAACAAACTCCAAGTGGACTTCATGGACAGCAGCCACTTTGGCCGGAGAGCGCGCTGCTGGCTGCTCAAGGGCCACGTGAAACCTTTCGACGAGAAGCACGACGAGAGACGGCAGGACAGCAATGGCAACCAGTTCGAACAAGCCTACGGGTTGGTGCTACAGTCCAACGCAGAGGACGCACTGCCGAAATTTGTGCCCAGAGGCACGTTGCCGGTCACGTTTAAGGAGACGCCGGCGGAGTCGGTGGAGACCAAGAGACGCGAAATGGGGGAGGACGAGTGGTTCGCCAGCTTTGCCAAGAACCAAGCGCTGCACCAGCTCAGGCACAAGTACAGTACGCTAGGCGGTGGCGGAGAGGACGCAGCTAGCGTCGAGTCGGCGGACCTGGAATCCGCGACAGAGCGCAAGACAGCGGAACCAACAAAGGCAAAGCCGAAAAAGGCCAAGTTGTCGACGAAGGCGAAGCTGGTGGTGGGGGAAGAAAAGCCGGCACCCAAGCCGAAGAGGCCGATACGGTCGAAAGCGGCGAAACGAGAGGAAACTACTACATCGACGGAGGAGGAGGAAGACACAGAGGCCGACAAGCCGAAGAGACCCAAGCTGTCGACAGCCGTGGGCCATGAGAAGACGGCGCGAAAGGGGAAAAGGACCAAACTGACAACAGCCGTGAAGCGAGTGAAAGCGTTGCCTATCAGCAGCAATAGACGACTTCTATGCGTAAAGAAGTAGCTCTTGCTGCGCGAAGATGGAAGGCAAAATTCTACTCAGATTTGATCTGGGAAACACCTAGCGGTGGTGGCGACGACGAAAAGAAAGCACGGAGAAAAGGCAGCTGGCCTGGCGATAAAGGGTAAGTGTTATAGGGTCGTTTTTAACGTCTCAGTATGCTGCATTTGATTTTGGAGTACGTTTTCACCTTCAGTAAAGTAAAGAAGCAAATTTGCTATACCGCACTTTCGCGCTTGGTAGCAATGAGGAACCGTCGTACAACGATTACCAAGCAAAGAATGGAAGTCAAATGTCGTTTTACCTCCGGCACATTTTTCTCGGAACTCCTGCCTATCGCCAAGATACACTGATCGAGACCTCCAAAAATTGAAGACTAAAACTGGTGACGAACCACTAGCGTCAGCCTGCCTCCAAATTCATGCCAGGGGTAGTGAAGAAGGCCACCTTGACAACCGATGATCCGAGCAAATCCAGAGACGGTGCTGCCTTACGAAAGTGCCCTCGAAAATACTTGCGCTACCCATTTGTCACCTGTTGAAAGTTGCAGTTCCCATTTGTGATGTCATCACTGCGGTATTCTAACCTCATTGAATTTGTGTTTTGTCGTGGGATTTACTATCGCACCTCCCAGAGAACCAGTCACGTCTGAAATACTTAGGAGATCCTCTATTTGGCGGTGCTGTCTGCGAAGCTAACTGATGCGAGCAATAATCAACGCGACGTGGCGCGGTTGCTGTATCAGGATTAATACGAAATCATTGCCACTTAAACTCCGAGTACACGAGAAACACATTTAATGTGTGCAATAACGCTAGCAAAACGCTACATGTACTCGTAAACAATTACGAATTAGCTCGTGAAACCTATAAACCCGTTTCCGTTCATTTGAGCCCACTGCTTTCGCCACTTGATGAACGTTCTGAAAGCCTTGTAGTTCTGGTGACCAATCAACTCAGTCTTGGACTTCAGGGCTGCCAATCTCAGTCTCTTGGCGACACTCTCGGTTGAGGCTCCTGCCATAATCCACTTCATAAGATGTTCTTTTGTCTTTGCCTCGGTTTGGTAGTCCGTTCCGAAATACGCGTATGGCAGTTTTTTTTTCCGTCGCGTACTCGAACTTCATCCGCTGGAGCTTGACCGGAGCCCTCCAGTTTTGCTGAAGCATCGCTTTCTCGGTTGGCATATTGACCAGCCTCAGCTTCGCGGGAACAGTCGACACAGTTTCCCCATTCTTTAGCCACGACGCTAGCGTCTCTGCCTTGTCGCAGGCTAACCCAGCAAAGTTCATGGTTGCTCTCTCTTCTTCGTCCTCGGTGTATATCTTTGCCACCTGAACAGTTATCAGGAATCTGCTCGTACAGATTCATCAACACAGTCACGAAGTTGTGCACTTACATTCGGCCACCCAGTGCCTACCGGTACCGTACGGAACTTTCGCGGATGACCGACCTTCTTTTTAATACCGCGAGTCTTGTACATGTAGCTTTCTCTTCCACCTCATTTTTTTTATTATCTTTGTTCAAAGCGAGGCTAGCCTCTGCCCCAGTTCCCTCTAATAATCGAGTTGACCTCGCTCGCGTTTTGCCGTGCGTGGAATACATTCTGCCTCTTGGTTTTCTTCGTCCAGCGGGCGTTCAACTTGCCACCTTTGCCACTATCATGTATTATTGTCCCATCCTGTTTGACAACCAGTTATCCTATCGATCCACTTGAACCTCGCCTTCGTTAACGTTTGTCTTGGCAATTTGGCAAAGAGTAGGCCCCCACTCGCGCAACACACACACGCTGAACTTTACCGATAGAGCCGCCACCGTGACAAGACCAAGTGTTGCAATTGTTCAGAGTGAAACAACGACAGAAACATACGTGATGGGATCACCGTGGAATGTCATCGAACTGGCAAATAACGGAGCGTCTCCGCCGCTGACGAGCGACATGGCAGGCTGAACCTCACTAAGGAAAAGAGCCCCAGCACTTAGTGCCCCAAGGATTGGTTTGCAAACGGCGAAGTAGAGAATGATCAGCCAATCGTTGCACGTCATCAATGGGGAGATGCCGTGTACTTAGAGCCGCTGGAGGAAGCGTTGATACCGATTCGTACGCCGGAGGCACTCACTGCGTTCTCATGTTCGCCGTTGATCACGCGCAACGCAACGAAAGCTGCAGAGATTGCTCGTCGAACGAGAATGCCAATGACCATGACCGTGTGCGGCGTGAGTTCATGACCGAGTACCAGCCCCTTGCTGACTCTGAAACTCGGCGACGCATTGATGGCTGGACACACGCACGGGTCGCTTTGTCAAGGTGCGCAGCAGTGAATAACAATGTTGTGTGAGGGAAGAGGGCAAGACAATAGAGCAACCAAGAGTTTATCTCGTGGCTTGGGAAACCTTTGCTTGCTAGTTAGAGGGAAGGAAAGGGCATGATTTTCTTTTTCACAGATGTCAGGAAGCGCTTTTGCTATGCCTTGAGCTCTTCAACTTGTGCACGCAACTGGTAGCTCGACGTGGATCGCGACAATGCCTGCGTCAGCGGTCTGAAACGTGGTAGACGAATCGTACCGTTGTACACTGCCGTACCCATTAACAACGTGAGCACACCGGCCAGCTGCAGCCAACTCCAAATGGTCCAGCGCTCACCGAACTCGCCTTGCGTGAAGAAGTAGAACAGCATCAAATCTGCTCCCCAGACCGTAATCGGACGGAAATTGTCCAGAATCGTGTGCCAGATGGAGTTCAGCAGGTACGTGACCGATACGGCAAACACGTTGTATCCGAGAATGACCAACAGGTAGACGAGCACGACCACCTGAGCGAGGCCGCTGTTCATGAGCATCTGACACGCATCGTCGAATCTTTCATTCGAGCCCAGATCGTTGCCCGGGATAATGTACGCAACCGGATAAACGATGAAAGACGTCAGCACCAAGCCCCAGATGCCCTCCATGCCTACCACCACAAGGGGGGGGCGCACTGTCGCCTTCTTTCATGAGTTTCTCTTCGAAAACGTATTGCACGGCTTGGATGGCACAGCTCAACACGACCATAATCACGCCGAACGCTGGATGCTGGCATTGTTGTCCTGGCTGTCAGAGTCTGCTAGACTAGTAGCACCCACAATCAACGCTGCCAGCATGTTGAAGCCAATACCGATCCACATGTAGCTGCGAAGGCGGTCCTTCAGCACGAACACCTTGAGCAGCGCCACAAAGATTATGACAGTGCACTTCATCAGCTGGTAAACGCTGACGGTGACGTAAAGAAGACCCATATTGGCAACGAAAGTAGCCATCAGGTCAAACGCCGCCGGAAATGTATTTCACTATTGGCAATTGAAAAAAAAGAGTTTAGGTTAGGATTGAATGCCAGAGAGAAAAATGGTTAAGTACGTTTGCCCGAAGGCCCCATTACAGATCATGAGAGGATCAAGCCACCTCAAGGTCAGATGAGGTTTTTCAAAGAGATCACATTTGTAGGTCTTAAGGTTTTGTTTAGGTACTACTTTGGTCTCATCTGCTCCATTCGTTTGCCACTTTTCTTTTTGAAGTACCAAACCGACGTCTCCACGATGGCTCCCCGCCGACGCTCCGCAGCAAGCAAGACGCGCGACGACCGCGCAAACGAACCAGGAAGCGCTCCTGCACGTGGGCGCACCCGCCACCACGCCGACGTTGCTGTCCCTGCTGAACACCTCCGTGTGTGCACCCCCAGCCTAGACGGTGCTGCACCTGGAGCAGGAGGAGGCGCGCGTGGGCGCACCCGGCGCCACACCGATGCTGTTCCTGCTGAAGGCCTCCGTGCGCGCACCCCCAGCCTAGACGGTGCTGCACCTGGAGCAGGAGAAGGCGCGCGTGGGCGCACTCACCAGCAAGGCGGA
>LGTU01000333.1:0-34572 GCA_001314425.1 Phytophthora pluvialis | reverse complement strand
GTTCACTGGGAGTTTGTATAAACTCCAAAGCACACACTTCCTCTGTGCAACGTGCGAGTGTGACAGCCCGTCACACTCGCCATCGGCTAGATAATTTTGCTCAAGGTCCTGCCTCCAGAATTAACCCATAATTAACATGGGAAATAGATAACTGAAGGCAGCTTTAGGGGTATTAAGTGAATATAATTAAGCCAGAATTATCACGGCAGAATTATTGTGCCTTTCAATTGTGTCTTTCAATAATTCTGCTTCGAAGTATGAGCTTGCAAATGCTGGTCGAAGGTGTAGGGGAAGACCTCACAATCGTAGGCATAAATAGCGCTAAGTCAGGGTAAATCACCTATTTATGGATCTAATTACGCCATAATTAACTGCCTACCCGCCAAAATACGTGAAAGGCACAATAAAACAGTTCTGCTTAACACATGGCTCTAACTTTTGGTCCTTTTATTTGTCCTAAACTGCGGTTAAGTAACTCCATACTGTGGTCACGATTTAGTGACCTCGTGTCATTAAAGTGAACGCGGCGCCTTGGATCTCCATCACTGGTAGACGTTCTACGCGGCAGCTACAACATCGAGGCGCTTACCATGGGCGGCAGCGGGTGCACATGTGGCCTCCTGCCATGCATTTGCGTGGGCGATGCTGAGGACGCTGTGGATTTCTTGGAGGAGGCCCGTGACGCGCACAATACTGCCGGCGCCATGACGGCGAAAGCGAAGCTGCGCCAGCTATTCGCGGCCGACGCCACGTCGCAGTGCATGAACTGCATGATGCTGCCGTGCATTTGTCCCGCGGAAGACGATTTTACGATGCTCGGCGATGACGAGACCACGAGTGTCGAGGCTGCAAGCCCACTGGCCTCTGACCAAGACCCGGGCGCTATCGAAGAGGACACGGACGAGTATGGTCGTGTGCGACTGGGTTCAGCTGCCACCGATAGCCAAGAGAAGAGCGAAGGCGACGTGTGGATCGCAAAAGAGATCAAGCCCTTGCTGAAGCCACACCAAGTGGAAGGCGTGCAGTTCCTATACCCTCACGTGGCTGCTGGTCGTGGGTGCATCTTGGCAGACTACATGGGACTTGGCAAGACGCTGCAAGTTATCACTGTTATTTATTCCTTCATAGTTAATGAGATCGACGCTCGCAAACGACGCAGCAAGGATGCCGACTCGCGGGGTTGCGAAACAGACAAGGGAGACCCGAAGAAAGCGGAACAGCAGGATAGGAGCCGCGAAGACGAGGAGCCACCGGCGACGGTGCTGGTGTTGTGCCCGGCTATTTGTTTGCCTAACTGGGATTCCGAGTTCCAAAAGTGGCTGGGGGCCGAGGCTCGTGCGCGCTGTCCTGTTCTTACGTTGGATTCTTCCACGACAAAGGGAACCACTGCAGGTCGACTGCGACTGCTACAGCGCTGGAAGCGTACGGGTGGTGTTCTGCTAATGGGCTACGAGATGTTCCGTGGGTTGCTGAACCCTACAACTACGCCGGTGAGTTGTGCTACAGAGCGCGACGCATCTATCCGAGTATGCTCGCGTATGACTTCAGCCACCATGGAAATTACCAGTGCATCAGCGCAGGAGACGGCGAAAGTGCAGCGCACAGCACGCGAGTTTCGACAACTATTGTGCGTCCCGGGCGCAGATCTAGTTGTTATGGATGAAGGTCATCGGATGAAGGACCCAAGCTCGCTGTTGTGCCAGAGTGTGGCTCAAATTCGATCCACTCGACGCCTGGTACTCACTGGATACCCTGTGCAGAACTCGCTGTCCGAGTACTGGTGTATGGTCAATTTTGCGCGGGAGGGCTTCCTCGGCCGGTACGACGAGTTCCGAGCAAAATATGAAAGGCCCATTTTGGAGGGAAATACGTCACGTTCGCAAGAACTGATCGAGCGGCTGGAGAGTGTCGTGCTGCGTCGAGGCAAGGCACTGCTGCGTTCCCAGCTGCCGCCCAAAATGGAATGGATTTTGTATTGCAAACTCTCGCCAGTGCAGCACCGCTTGTACTGCGACTTTCTCGACTTTTACGGCGATGGTGGTGCCCCTGGTGGAGCTGCTGCTGACCTATTGACTGCATACGCCGCACTGCTGCAGGTGATGAACCACCCGGATATAATTTATTCAAAGCTCTGCCCTTCCCAGGAAGATGGGTCCGCGTTGCTACTAGAGGATGACAATGAATCCAACGACGCTCTGCCTGCCTTAGACGACTCGAGCGGCTGGGCATGGGAGAGTGAAGAACGTTTGCAGGAAAAGCGGCAGCTTGCTGCCACCCAGAGGCGTAGAAAGCGCCAGAAGCTCGCGGACACACAGAAGTCCTATGAGTGGGCGCGTTCTGTCATCTTTGGCCGAGACGGCGGAAACGGGCAAGCAATCGGGACTTCAGTGCAGGCCATGACAAGTGCTTATCACACAGAAGTGCTCGAAAATAGTGGGAAAATGGCGGTGCTTTTGCGCATCGTGGAAGAAAGCTTCGCCTGTGGTGACAAGGTGGTAGTGTTCTCCCAGAGCGTGCCGACGCTGAAAGTTATCTCCGATTTCCTGCGTGCGAGTGCATTTAGTCCATCACGCACTGCGGACGATGCTGCAAAGGCACGGAAGCGCTCACAGGAAGGAGGGGCTACAAAAAAGCCGAAGCGCCCCAAAATTGCCCTGCGCCCGAATCGCGACCCAGCTGGAATTTTGCGAAAGCGTCGAAACCAAGCTAAGGCTAGCGGCTCATCTGCTCGCAAGAGCGCTAATGCCATTTCTGCGGAATCAAATGCGTCACCCAACGAGTGGTTTTTGCAGATCGACGGCAGCACAAACGGCGCCAAGCGCATGGAGTACATCCAGGTATTATTGCTTTTCTTGTGCGCGTACAGTCGTGCTTGATCTGACTGATCACCTTTACTAACTAAGCTGCTATTGTGTCTATTGTCCAGCGTTTCAGCTCGGCCGATTCTCCGGTGAAGCTGCTATTGGTATCCACGCGCGCTGGTGCAGAGGGCATCAACCTCCACGCGGGGAATCGCCTCGTGCTCTTTGACGTTAGCTGGAATCCCTCCAACGACCACCAGGTAGACGGCAGAAACAGCGCTGTCAAACGCTGGGGTGACGTGGGACTCACTTGTGGTTTGTTGCCCTGCTTTAGTCAATGTGCCGCTCGCACCGCATCGGCCAGGCCAAAACTGTGCACGTGTACCGACTCGTGAGCACGGGGACGATGGAGCGCATGATTTACGAGCAGCAGATGAAGAAGGTTGACCTGTCCACTTCGGTGGTTGACAGTCATGAGCGTGTCGATCGAAAGGAGCGCGCGGCGGACGCCTCCAGTCCGGTGGCTATGGAAGCAGAGTCTCCAGTAAAGGGGGCGGCGACGAGTCTGGTGGGGTTCCTCGAGCCGCCGACCGAGGCCGACTACGACAAGGAGCTCACGGTGGACGAGGCTCTGATTGCAGACGACGACGTCTTGGGGTCATGCGTCAAGCAGTTAGGTCGCTGGCTCGTGGACGTCCGCCGTGTGCACGAGCCCATGGACGACGAGAGGCGGGCTGCGTAGCTCGGCGGCATCCAGGTAGCGTGCTACTGCCGGTGGTATTACAAAAGCTATGCCCGTAGATGGCTACAGCGTTCACACGTCGCAGATTACATTTTTTTTGGCTGATCCGGCTTTTCTCCCCTCACTTTCAAACTCGCCTCGTTCCCGCTGGAAGCGTGCCATCGACATGACTCTGCCGACGGTCGGCGTGGACATCACCGCGCACAAGGAGGAACGCAACGTGACAGATACCAAGAAGAAGACCAAGCTGCGGGTGCGTTACTATGTGGAGCTCGTCGTGGGCTCGCCGCGGGAGAGCCACACGCGCCTGGGCTTCTCAGGCCCCTTCCAGGCGCTCCTGCGCCTACACCACGTGTTTGTGCGACTCTACGTGGAGAAGCACGGGGACCCCCACAGCGGACTGCTCACTGGACGCGAGAGCTTCCTGTCGAGCTCGTCGTCGACGTCACGCTCATCCGTGTCCTCGACGTCGAAGGGCTCGCCCACCTCGCTCTCAAGCCTCGTGCGGCACACGTTCGGGCTCAAGAAGAAGAAGAAAAGCTCCATCGACGGTGCGATCGACGGACAAGGAGCTGCTAGCGACCAGGACACGCACCATACGCACCATACGCACCACACGCACCACTACCACCACCGGCAGCTTCAATATCCATACCCAACTGCACTTGAACCGCCTGGGATCGTGCCATTCCCTGCCCAGAACAAGATACTGGTTCAATTGGAGCGTGGCGAAGCCAAGGACGACGACAAGATTGAAGCCCGCAACAACGCGCTGTTTGAATACTACTCGCAGTTGTTCAATGGAGATGATGGTGAAATGTATCTGGAGCTAGTTCATCAGCGCGCTAAAGAGCGAGCAGACAAGAACAAGAGCGAACTCGGGGAGAATCAGTCTGAAGAAGCGGAGCCGCCATCTTCCCGCAGCAGTGGTGGATTCCTCAATCTACTCGGGCGCCACCCGAAAACCGAAGATGTCAAAAGCTGCAAGCACGTCGAGTTCTTTGAGCCTGTGTACGTGCGCGCAAGGGGGAAATCGCGTGGGCGCAAATCCACTCATCGGAACTCCAGCCTACAAACCCCATGATTCGAGTTAACACTGACCTCCTTTTGATTGAAGATTGGAGGCAGCAAGGATGAAAAACAAACAAAAACGCTCAAAGTTTTCTCGTTGTATAAGACAAGCGAATGTAAGTAATAGGAAAGTAGATGAACCCTCTACTTGTCTTATGTTGCCTCCTCAGCGTCTTCGCTGTCCTCCATGGATGCCTGTGCGTCAGTGTCAAGAAAATCGGATGCGTATAGATCATCTAAGGCCTGAGATAATTGACCCCCTTCATCTTGTGACTCCTCTTGTGCGGCATCCCCCACGGTGGAAGCCACTAGCGGCAGAGATGAGGGGGCCTCCTCCTCCATGTCTCCAGCCTCTTCCTTTGACACCTCAAAACTGATCAGCGCTACATCGGCAACATCATCGATATAACCAATATTCTCCATGTCCGGATCGTTCCTGAGGTGCTGTGCATCATCCAACATATCTGCCGACGACGCGCTGTCGAGATCGTCGCTGTCGGCTAATTCCAAAGTACTCGCGGTTAATTGCAAAGTGTTCTGGGTGGTAGTACATGTTTGATGCTGCATCTCCAACCATTCCTCATTTGTAGTTTGACCTGCGCCAGGCTGGCCAACTGCTGGAGTGCAGCGAATATCTTCGGTCAACAATTGACCATCTTCAGCAATTGCCGGGCAGGTCTCCTTCTCGCTTGCGTCATAGTTTCCAGTTTGATGTGAGTGCTGCCATTGGGGGCTGTATCGATGGGTTGAGCTACGTGGCTCTCCGGGTTCCACAGGAATAACGACCAGAGCTTCCTTGGTTTCATCATGACCAGTTTCGTGCAAATCAAAATGCTTACCTTGATCTTGAAAGGCTGAGCTCGCAATAGCGACGGGTAACATCGTAGTAGTAGGAGCTGCAGCAGAGGTTGAGTCAATTTTAGTGTGGTAATCTCCGTTTCCTGAGGCTGCTCCCTGGGAGTGAGTGTTAGCAGCACTTGAAGCTCGAGGAGTAGCCGGAGACGTCACCGTTGACCTGCTTGGGGGCTTTGGAGCAGCAGTAGGCACTGCCGATTGTGCAGTTGTTGCAGACTTATTAGTTGCCGGAGGAGGAAAAGCGTCTGGACGTTGAGGAAAAGTACCGGCCTTGGGTGATTTCAACTTTTCACGCTTGATGGAGGCCATCGTCTCTCTCCGCATAAGCTTTATCATCTCTTCAAGTGCTTGGGCCAGCATCTCCTTTTGTGTTGGGGATGAAGCCGTATGCTTTCCAACACTTTCACTAAATTCTCGATCGTATGTCCGCTTGCGCTGCTCAAGAGTCAGGTTGCACTGAATCAGTCCCACTCGAGACTTCAGGTACCCAACTTCTTGCTCTAACTTGCGCTTTTCGTGAGAAATGATCTTATTCTCTTGCTGAAGCTTGGCGATCTGAAGCTTACTGCTCGCTTCCGCTTCTGCGAAAGCCCCCAGCTTTTGTTGGTGTGCTTCCCATTCAAGGCGTTGTCGATTCAAGAGTTCTTGATGGTGGCGCAATTCCTCGTATAGCTGACTTCGCTCTTCGTCGAGCTCCATGAGATTCGTGCTCTTTATTCCGCTACGAAGGGATTGCATCGCTTCCTCGTAAGAACTCAGCAGCTGGGACTGTTGGGCAATCTTTTGCCTCAATTTCTGCGTTAAGGCATGGAATTGGCGAGCACGCTCTGCCAGTTCCCTTTGAGCGATACTCCCGTTCGTGCTCAGAGATCTATCTGCCCCAACAGCTTTGGCGTGAAGCAAGGACTCAATTTTCTTGTCCTTCATCGCTATGATCTCTTCCAGACGGCGAACGTTTGCGACAGCTTTCACGCGCTTCTGCTGTTCTTGAAGACAGGCAGCCTTCAGCTCGCTCTCGGCGTCAAGTAATCTGTAGTACTCATCATGTATCTCTGCTTCTTGCAACCCCCCGGACTTGCTATTAAGAGCTGACGCCGCACTGTAAGGTGCTGCCATTTGCTTCGTTGACAGGGAGGAACGCCCAACATCATTGTACACGGCTCGGATCCGAGCATGAATCATCTTTTCGCCTTGGCGCTTTCGCCTCACCCCCACACCACTCGATCGAGATTGGGAACCGTTGAGGGTACGATCGTCCAACGAGCTTCTTGGCGTAGAGCGCATCCGGGGACGGGCGCTTACTGGACGGACAGGTCTTATGGGAACTGGGTTGTTTGCATTGATCATGAAGAACTGGGGAGGTTCCGTTGGTATTGGCCGTATGACTCGGGCACTGCAAGGGCGAATTCCCGCTTTACTGCATTGATCAACAAGAAATACTCGGATGAGGCGATGGATCCCTGGGCAACTAAAGCATTTAAAACACGATCCTTACCTTTTCAAGTGTTCCAAGTACTCTTCGTAGCCCTCCAAATCAATCTAGGAGAGGTCATGCAAAAAATGTGAGGGGTGATCAAAGAAGCATCGTAGGACTGCTCCATACCCCGTCTTCCTCGCCATCATCCAGAATACCCTCGGAATTGAGTCGCCTGTCCCGTTCCTCGAATACTTCCCCGTTAATTTCAAGCCACGGAGAGGACTGGCTTGCCTCCGTACCAACGTACTGCCGGGCCATCCCGCGATGCGGGGGCTCTGCTTGAAACACGAGTGCTCCCCGACGAGTCTGCAACGCAGAAATGGAGATAAGAAAGCGGGGATTATGAGCGAAACGTATGTGTCCATTTTTACCGCATCACGACCTACGGGATCTAGCAGACGATGATGGAGATCGAGTCGCCGACACTGGCCGAGTAGAAATCGATCCGGCTGCAACCGTACTGCGCATATACTGCAATTCCACTTGATATTTGGCGCTCAGCTGAGAGGTTGATCTCTTTTTCGTTGGCGATGGAGCTGAGTATGGGCGACAAGTTGAGGACGCTGATCGGCTAGCAGACTGACGCCCCATCGAGGGAGACAGCTCGTGTTTCAGAATCACCTCGGCGCTTCGTAGTCCGGAAGTATTGCTAAGGCGAGACCATCCATTGGCAGGTCGATTGAGATATTGTGGAGCCTGTGAATAACTCGACCGCACCACAGATACCCGGGAATGAGATGGCGTGGAGTACACATCGGCGGGAGCTGGAACGCTTGCTTCCGGCGACATAATTGGGATAGGCTCTTTTGGTGGCGCCACAACTTCCGGAACGATGAGCTTGCTGGAAGGCGCGGGGGTAGTATTGACCGAGTCAGCAATTTGGTTGCTGTTTGTCTCCTCCTGACGCGACGATAGAACTGATCGCTCTTGTTCGCCCAGCTTGCGATTTTGTTTGTGGCTAGACCCAAAGGCGGTTAAGGCTTCGATGTTCATCGCTGACACGCCGCGCAAAAATATTAAACGGAGGTCTTCTTCCAGCTTTTGACGGCACTTTTGCGATTCTGCAACATGGCATTTTGCATCATCGACTTCGTGGTGAAGCTAAAACCGAGTTGAGCGAAGAAGATCGTTACGAGAGTTCCAATGGCAAGAACAATTAAGAGCGGATCGTACCTGCTGAATTTTGAGCTGGTACTCCTTCGCCATCTCGACAATCCGATGCTCGTACCGATCTCGTTGGTCTTGGAGCTGCTTCTGAAGTAGAAACCCCTGCGCGCGTTCTTTCCAGTAGCGAAAGCTTGCAAGCTGCTGACGCTTACAAGATTGAGCTAGGATCCTGCAAAAAGCATTACGCTTCGCTATCTTTTGACGCGTCATTTCACTCCACACATGAAACGATGCTACCAGTGAACGCCCTCCACTCCAGCGTTTTTCCTAAATAATAATGTTAGTTGACCCAAAATTCAAACCAAAGAAGCCCCTCCCCCCACTCCAAACCTTACGTTGAGAATCGATTGCTTGACTGTGAACTCCGAAAAGCGATCTAGCAGCAAGTCGCGCTGCTCTCGCTGTGCCTCTGCTTTAGCCACCTTCTCTTTCAATTCCCCCACCTTGTTCTACAAATATACAAATAGTAAGCCACGGCTTCGATAAACAACAAGAACACAATAAAATGAAGGGATTACTTGAAGGATCTTGACGTCGCTTGTATGAGCAGCGGACAACTTCATGCGTTCTAGGGCTTCCATCCTTGCTTTCTTTGCCTTGAGATCAATAAAGGCACGCTGTTATTGAACACAAAGAATGAAAATGTCAGTCCCCAAAGCTTCTCCGGGTAAACAAACGCGATCGAGTTATCTAACCATAACCGATCGGCGGGTGGCATCCTGGGCTGCAGCCATCTGAGCATCTAGTGCTGCAAGTTCGGCGTCGTCAAGCTGTGAATTGCTTCCAGGCGGTCGCTTCTGCTCTCGAGGCTGATAGCGCCTTGTAATCAAAGGAGATACTGCCATTGACGTTGTAGGCAATTCAGCGCTAGTTTGCTTTAACTCATCGAAGATGCTGTCACTCGTCGTGGTTGCGCTAGTCACAAAAGACTTGGCTGTCAGTAGAGGACGCAAGTACTTCAAGTATGCGATAGATTCTCACCTGCGCTTTTTGGGCGAGTCGTGGCGATTTTGAATAGCGTCATCTCTGACCTCCTGGGGCTTGTCGTCTAAGCAAGTTGACCCCAGTTCATTGTCGCTTTCCTCGTAGAGGGATCGTGGAAGTAACGCAGGCGTCTCCGGTACCGGCTCAAAGTCAAGCTTCGGCATTTGTCGGCGCATTTGCCGCCACTCCTTATCGCTCAGCTCCACTTCCGACTTCATGCTCCTGGCTTGAACGAACCTGCAGCTCAACCGAAGTCGCTGCTTATCTCTCCAACTATAAATACTTCTAACCGCCGCCGCAGCACTCCCATCTCTTCAAATTCTACAAATACTACTAGTACTGGTAAAACTATAAGTACTACAGTGCAACTCAGCATTTAACTAAGAACCTCACCATTTATTCTTTCCTCGATAGCGTTTACCATCTTTCAAGCTGCAAAGACTCTCGCAACTGCAGAACTATCTTCGCCCAGCAGGCTTTGTTTGCAAGTAAGCCTATCGCCCAACCAATTTAGTTACCGCCACGCAGACGCAGTACCAGGTGCAGCGTCGACTCCTTCTGGATGTTGTAGTCGCTCAGCGTGCGGCCGTCCTCCAGCTGCTTGCCAGCGAAGATCAGGCGCTGCTGGTCAGGCGGGATGCCCTCCTTGTCCTGAATTTTCTGCTTCACGTTGTCGATCGAGTCCGACGGCTCCACGTCCAGCGTGATCGTCTTGCCCGTCAGAGTCTTCACGAAGATCTGCATGCCACCGCGCAGACGCAGTACCAGGTGCAGCGTCGACTCCTTCTGGATATTGTAGTCGCTCAGCGTGCGGCCGTCCTCCAGCTGCTTGCCAGCGAAGATCAGGCGCTGCTGGTCAGGCGGGATGCCCTCCTTGTCCTGAATTTTCTGCTTCACGTTGTCGATCGAGTCCGACGGCTCCACGTCCAGCGTGATCGTCTTGCCCGTCAGAGTCTTCACGAAGATCTGCATGCCACCGCGCAGACGCAGTACCAGGTGCAGCGTCGACTCCTTCTGGATATTGTAGTCGCTCAGCGTGCGGCCGTCCTCCAGCTGCTTGCCAGCGAAGATCAGGCGCTGCTGGTCAGGCGGGATGCCCTCCTTGTCCTGAATTTTCTGCTTCACGTTGTCGATCGAGTCCGACGGCTCCACGTCCAGCGTGATCGTCTTGCCCGTCAGAGTCTTCACGAAGATCTGCATCTTGAGCGGTGTGGAGGAGGTTGGTTGTCTTGGCTAGGGAACTGCTTCTGTGCTTCCGATCCAATTGGAAAATGAACGAGCCTCAGCCCGAACTCGATCGAAACCCCGTTCTCGAAGGGATCTTTCCGTGGGGTAGGGAACCATTGACCCTTGTTCTCAGGTAGACTTGAGTATACTGAAACGAAGTGAGGTGATCGACCCGAGGTAGGTCCTACCGCTAGTGTGGGGTTGAGGATGGAATCTGAGAAACGGAGATTATTAGGTGGCAGCTTCCCCGCACCGAGCTACAGCCTGCGGAAAATGATGCAGACCCGAAGGGTAGGCGGGATGTTCGACGAAACGGCCGCGCCGCCGGCGCAAAGTACGCCAGCAAGCCAATGACGGCCAAATTGGCCTCCTCGATCGCGAAGTCGACGGCTTCCAGCGCGTTGGGCGAATAGCTAGCTATGCACTTTGCGCTCGTGTGCAAGTAGAGCTGAAGCGCTACGGATGTAAGAAGAGCTACGAAGACTGTTGTACAGTAGCCACCGCACAGCGTTGCGCCGGGATGGCTACATCTTTTTCCCTACCTTCTTGCATACCCATCCCATCATTCGTCACATCTCGATCCAAGGAGTCGAAAATGGAGCGGCGCTGGGTCGGGCCCGGCGAGCCCAGCAACGACGAGAGCAGTGCGCTAAAGCTCCCGCAGAACGTGGAGGACACGCTGGCCAAGGTAGCTGACTCGTTTAGTAGGCTTGATTTCCCACGTCTCACCAACGTCTAACGTGACACTGCGCGCAGGTCCTGCCCTCGGAGGACGTACTAGACCGACCGGAATTCGATGCCCGCGAGTTCATCAACCGAAACTTCCCGGACGAGCAGAGTCTGGGGGACATCGGTGACTTTGTGTGCCGGCTCCGCGGGCGCATGAAGGAGCTGGACGACTCGCTGTCGCAGGCGTCGCAGGATCAGAGCCTGGCGGCCCACCAGGCGCTTGTAGACCTGAAGGAAGCGAAAATGGCGAGCCAGCAGCTCTTCCACAAGATCCACGACATCCGAGGAAAGGCCGAACAGTCCGAGGTTATGGTGCAGGAAATCTGCCGCGATATCAAGCAGCTCGACTACGCCAAGCGCCACCTGCAGACCACGCTCACGGCCCTGAAGCGGCTGCATATGCTTGTCAACGCAGTGGATCAGCTGGAGTTCATGTCCTCGCAACGCAACTATCGCGAGGCTGCCTCTCTGCTCGAAGCGGTCAACCAACTGTTCACGCATTTCGACGGCTACACGAACGTGAGTAAGATCGTCGAGCTCCACAAAACGGTGCGCACCTTGCAGGAAGAGCTCGGTGGACAGATATTTGCTGACTTCCGGTCGATCGGACCGATGGAGTCGTTGGAAGAAAACTTTCCGTCTGAAGAAGAGCGGAAAGCGGTGTTTGCCAACCTCTCGGCGGCGTGCGCAGTCGTGGATGCATTGGGCAAGGCAACCAGAGAGAAACTCATTCACTTATTCTGTGACGAGCAGCTGATGTCCTACGAGAGGCTATACGGCGAAGGAGGGGAGTGCGCTGGTTTGCAGCAGGCTGAAATGCGATACACGTGGTTTTACAATCTCCTTGCTGGCATCGATGATCGCTTGAACGCTGTATTCCCGAAGCATTGGCGAATGGGCCGCCGCATGTGCATTCAATTTTGTGAGCGTACTCGGACCCATTTACTCGCGCAAATTGGCGTACACACTCCGGATGAGATGGATGTGACATTGCTGCTTAAGTCTTTGCAGCGAACGCTCATGTTTGAACGCGACGCAGCGCAGCGATTTGAAGGAGTTGCAGATGGTGAGGAGCTGGAGGAAATGGAGCTGGACGAAAATGGCGAGGTCATTGATCCTCATTCTGCTGAAGGCATCAAGAGAAAACACCGTCGCAAAAAACGTGAGGCCGAGCGGAAGGCGCTAGAGGAAGAGATGGAGAAAAACGACGAGCTAGCTGGTGACAACAGCCAGAGTCTGCCAACGATTCGAGGAATGATATCTCGTTCATTCGACCCCTTCATGACGGCGTATGTTGCGCTGGAGCGCAAGAACATGGAGCAAATGATCAACGACGTTATGAGCGCCGAATTGGTGGATCGAAACGGCCAGCTGCCCGTGTTTTCGAGTTCAGTGAATATGTTCGCCTACATCCGCAACTCGATCAAACGGTGCACGGCGCTGACGAACGGCCAAACGTTCTTTGATCTCCAGAATGAGTTCAAGCACTGCTTCCAGCTGTACTCGCAGCGGCTTCTCGAGAAACTCCCTACTGCCTCGACTGGGTCTACGGGTGGTCTTGATTCCTCGAGCAGTGGTGCCAGCAATAAGGTCAAGTTGAGCGATAAACAGGAAGAAGAACTCTGCTTTGTTATCAATACGGCCGAGTATTGTGCTGAGACGCTGCCATCTCTGGAGGAAGTGATTCGCGCCAAGATTGACAAGGCATTTAGCGAAGCTATCGAGCTATCACAAGAAATCGATACATTCCACGACGTTGGTGCTGCAGCAATGAAGTGCATCGTGGCTGGATTGGAGACCTCGTTGGATGACGAATTAACCGCACTCCACAAGGCGAACTGGCAAATGTGGGAAGCAGTGGGCGATGAGAGCTTGTACGTAACGCAAATGGGCGAGAAGCTGCAGGCGTTTGTGCCGGTGCTACGCCAAATGTTGTCCGGGTTGTACTTTACGAACTTTTGCGATAAGTTCGCCGCCTCCTTCGTGCCCAAGATCATGCAGGCAGTGTTCAAGTGCCGAAAGATGAACCAGGTGGCAACACAGCAGCTGCTGCTGGACGTGTACGCGCTCAAAACGCTGTTCCTCCAATTGCCTGTGCTGACCAACGACGCGTTCCAATCCTCGTCCTCCTCGACAACCACTGCGACCATCCCATCACGCTACACCAAGTTTGTCACGAGCGAGATGGCGACGGTGGAAAACGTGCTGAAGCTTATTGGCACCCCGAACGAGATGCTGATTGAGAGCTTCAAGATCATGTGGCCCGAGGGCACCGCAGAGGACTTCCAGAGCATCATGGTCGTGAAGGGGCTCAAGAAGAGCGAGCAGACAGCGTACCTGGAAACGTTGGGTATGCAGCGCAAGCCCACGGGCAAGATCGCCGAAATGGAGGGCAAGATGAGCGACATGACAGAGAACTGGAAGAAGAACATGCAGAACCTGGCTAAGGTGCCGTTCACATTTTCTGGCGGCATGAACACCAACGTGCACCACCAGGGCTAGCTGTCTATATTAGCACAGGGTAATAATGGAGGAGGAAGTGCCTTGGCGTTGTCTTGTGTCGCCCGTCATTTTGTCACGCAGGATCTAGTAGAATAAAGTCCTTCGTCGCCTGTAAGCTTGCCATGCTGTGTGGTGTGCTGTGGCACCTGTCGTATCGGTGATCACGGTTGTGCTCGTTGTTGAGCTCGTGGAGTCGTCTGTCATCGGGCAGTCGTTGTAGTCTGAGGATTTGAGCGTCACCTTGGACGTTATCCCTTCGTTGGACGTGATTTTCACTTTTACATTCTCTAAGTTGATGGCGTCAGACGGGGAAACCTGGTAAAAGGAAGTCACGCCAATAGCTTTGCCTTCGACGCCGTTGATCTCCATCGCTTTGATGCCATCGCGCGAGTTCGGCATCTGCAGCGCGAACCACTGCGCGTTGCTGCCTTCCTTCCAGCAAAACTTCTCCTGCTCGTCGGGGCTATTCCATACAAAGTAAAAGCAACGTTAATACGTTCCCCTCGCCATACCAACACTCACTAATTTACTCACCAGGGCGTGAATCGCCACGTAATGGTAGCAATGCGCGGATCTCCGCCGACGACCGTAGCCCACGTGGCAGCATTGAGGTCGAGGTTGCTGGTACCGCACTCAAAGCACAGGTCCGCCACGAAGGCAGTGACGGTGCCGCTCTCGCCAGTGATGGACAAGCAGCGGCTGCAACTGGATGAATCGTAGTATTGGTCGTAGTTCATTGCCACGAAGAGCGACGAGTTGACGCCGTACGGCGCCATGCGCGCGCTGCAGCTCCCGCCGAGCGCCGACTCGAGGCCGTAGGTCGTGGCCTTGCCTGTGAAGACATCCTTCGCGAGCGCAAGCCATGCGGGGCGCAGACACAGCAGCGTCAAGACAGACGGAAGAAGCTGCATTGCTCTCATCGTAGTGGCGGCAGTGTTGAGGTCACGCACCGAGGACACGAACTGCCGCAGTCTCTACCAAGTGAAAACCGTTAGTAATGCTTTGATTTACCGGTACCGGAACAATTTTGGGTTAGACAAGCATGTATCCATGCTCGGAGGTAGCACTACTGGCGTTGCTACTGGCACCGGTGCTGCTCGTGGCGCTCCCCGTCTTGGACATTGTCACGCCAGAGAGGCTGGCAATATCCTGGACTATTATGCTGCTCTGCATACTCAGAGATACCGCCACTGTCGCGTTAGGAGGAGGCATGTTAACGAGGCCGACGGCACTCGGAGATGCTGCTGCTGCCGCCGCCGCCGCCACGGTGGCAGTGGCCGACTGCGCAGGAGACGAAGATGCGAGATCCATGTTCGGCGTAGCAGGACTGCTACCCAGAGTGCCCCGGTCCGTAGACTGCACGCAGTGGACATCCACCAGCTCCACCTTCGTCTTCTGCTTGGCATGCAAGATGCCTTCGAGCGCGAAGTCGATCGTCGTCTGGCGGTAGTCCGGCTTCTCCCAGTTCAACCAGGTCAGATCCGCTGCCAGAGTACCCGCAGACACATCAGGAACTACAGCCGCCAAGCCCCCCACGAGCTCCTTCAGCATGCGAAATCGGCCGTTAACGCAGGACCACGCGAAGGACACGTCCGTATCACGGTCGTGCTTCTTCAGCACACCACCAAGAATTGCCTCACGGTTCACAGCAAGCACGAACTCCTCGTACTCGCTTTGAATACTTTTAATCTCTTCGTCAGAGAAGGTTTCGCGCAAGCGCGGCTCCTGCTCGCAGAGAACCTTTAAGAAGGCTTCCTTCCCCATTTCGCAAACCTCGATAGGCATTACAGTAGGCGGGTTCACATGCACGCCAATGTCTTCAGCGCAGTAGTGGCGCCCCTCTTGGGCGATTGTGGCAACGCCAGCAATCAGATCCACAGTGAAATGTGCCACAGACTTCGCGATATGTAGTCGTTCAACTCCACGAAGCGTATCGAACATATCAATAGCCAACGGGCCGCCCTCATTTTGGATGAACTGCTGTGCATTCTGGAAAGTCAATTGGAAAGATCCAGCGGCACAAGCTTCATCAGGGTCTTGTAATTCCCACAAGTCTCGTCGAGCGCCAACAACATCCGCCATAATCAGCGCTAGTTTGCATAGCTCCTGCACCTGTTTGCTCACCAGGTTCGGACCGCTCTCCATGCTAAGCAGCTTCTTCATAAAGTATACAATCTCAGCCATCACTCGGTGGGCTACAGCTACGCAAACCCACCATGAAGCGGACGGCACAGACGCCGGGAACGAGGTTTGCAGGCGCTGCATAACAGATAGGCGATGCTCCATTACCCACTTGAGCGCCAGCATTAACTTCTCGGCGAAGCCACGAGTAGTCGAGAAAGCAGCCGTAACATCAGGGATTATTTCACTGGTAAACGGAGACAACGAAGACTCTTGATGGGAGCTCTGCTGGTCCTGGCGCAGGATAGCAAGAACCTCCACCAGTTCATCGTAAAAGGCCTTATGACAAAAAGCCCTGACACAGTTTTTCATTACCAGCTCCAATTGGTGCACGCCACACCAGATAAGGTAGAAAGCAGGCTTGTTCACAACAGTGGTGAGGCGTGCCGAAATCCCCTGCTGACTACCTGTCATTCCAGTGTTGCGCCCCGTATTGACACCGCCGTTGGTAGTTGTGCCGAGCAGTTTACTTCGCCAATGTGAATCCATAACGTCCAAAAACTTCTTTAGGCGCTCCATAATCGACGGTGCGGGATGCTGGTCGAACGCGGGCAGGGTCAGGAGATGGAAATCTTGCAACGCACCGTTCTGCCACAACCGCACACGAATATCCAAATAGGAAGTGCCTTGGTGAACTGCTGCGTCGGTGGCGATCGCGTACGCCCACGAGGAGCGCATCATAAGCGCGATCTTCTGCAGGTTGCTGGCAATCACAGCGCGCACATAGCCTGCTACTCTGTGCTCTGAGCAGCCGCCATAGTAGGCCATTTTGGTCTCTTCTTTCGTGCACTGCACCATGCGCGACGCCAGTCGGAAGGACGCACCACACGCCACGAACTTGATAGCCAGGTCGTACAGGCGCTGATTCTTGATGATGATGTCGTAATTGTCAGCGCGATGCTTACGGCAGAAGACGTCGAGAGCCTGGTCTTTTGAAAGCGTGTCCTCGTCGCTCGCGTTGAAGAACATGTCGCCCACGAGCTCCTCTACCACGCGCTTTTCGATTTCCGAGGCCGGGAGGCGCACGGGACCCACGCACTGCACTATTGGTATGGCGGTCTCCGTCACCGCCGCCGAGCTGCTGACACTTCCCGTTTGAGCGTTTATGAGCTGCTGCTGCGCCATCGCTAGCGAGTTGATGGTGGCCTCCTCGATGTGCGCTGCAAAGAACTTTTCCTTCTCGGGGCTCGACGACAGCTCGTACTCGGCCCACTTCTGCTTGTGGTTGATCTCTAGGTGCGACAGGTAGTGGTCCGCGCGGAACGGCTGCCGAAAGTACTTGATGTTGGCCGTGGCGCGCCGCTTGCGGGTCGCGTCGGCCGCCGACTCCTTGCCGAAGGCCACGCAGAACTTGCACATGACGGACTCCACCACGCTCGTCTTGGCGTTGCGGCTGCAGACCGTCAGTCCGTACTTGAGCGTGTGCTTCTCATTGAACTTGACGCCGCGGTCCTTGTGCTTCTTGGGCTTGTCGCCGCCGCGCTCCGAGCCGCGCGCCACGCCCATTGCTCGGCAGGGCGAAGCTTGGATGGAAACTTGGATGGAAACTTGGACCCAACTGTTTAAGTATTATCCGGAAAAGGGCAATTGTTCCGGATAACGGCGTCGGTTTCTGCGCTGCGATTGAAGTCTGCCAGCATGACGCCCAACTACCGCGGCTGGCTCTGGTCGCTGGTGGCCGTGGCAGGGACGGCGGCGGCGGCCGTAGCCGTCTACAAGTACGCGACGCGAGGCGTGCGCGACCCCGACGAGAGCCAGGCGCAGTCGGCTGCAGGGGCTCAGGAGGGCGAGGACGTCGCCTACGAGTGGCTGTCCGAGGACGAAGCGGAGGATGCGGAAGCTGCGCAGCAGAACGAGCAGCAGCTGCTGGCGGAAGACCGCGGAAGGAACATGGTGAGAGATAGCTCGGCGACTTACAGTTGCTTGCTCGCGATAGCTTATTGACTGCTGTGCTGCTGCAGCTGCTGGCAATGATCGGACTCATGCTGATGGTGCTGGTGACCACCGTGTCGCTAGTGATCACGTGGAACAGCGAGGATGACGAGATTTCCTTCGTGGAGCTGCCTATGTTCCAGCCGCTTATGTGGATCGCCGTTGGTATCTTCACAGGTGGGGATAAGCAGACAATGTAGTGAGAGAGATGTGCGAAGTGCTGACACGACGTTTTACTGCTAACTGTAGCGGCTAGTATGGAATTTTGTACCCACTCGTCGAGGGTCAATCAAGAGATCCCGGTTCTTGAAGAGAAGGCAGTGTTCCCGCACGATGCCAGCGACTTCGAGCTTATCCAACAGCATGATGGTACGTCTTGAACTTCAGCCAGTTGTCGTAAATCTGCCAAGAGATTGAAGGAAACCTGGTGATGTAGGCCAATCTGCGCCGAAAGAAAGCAAAGGCAGTGTTACCCACCCAGATCCTCGTGCAAACAGTAACGATGAAGAGAAGGACAGTGTCCCTGGAGATATCGCGGCAATTATCAAGCGCGTAGACGAATTGTTTGAGCAGGGACAGCACGCTCAAACGCGAGAGTATCTGAAAGCAGAGCTGCCCAAATATCCCTCAAGCGTCGAGATTGTGCGTACTTTGCCTAACTTATGTGATATCGTTACGGAAAAGTATACGCCTGACAAGGATACGCTTTGCTACTGTAGCTCTGGCGTTTGGCTCGGGCATGCAATTATCTCGTCGAAGAAAAGACCAGCCCCGGCGAAAAGAAGGCGTTAGCCTTTGAAGGCTTAGCTGACGCGGAGAAAGCGTACGCTCTGAACAGCGACTCGGCAGCGTCCAATAAGTGGATGGCCATCATGACCAGGTAAGTCTCCATTAGCAAATACTTCATCGCCTTGAGTTAAAACTTTATAACTGGCACGCATCTACGAACAGCACGGTGGGGAACTTCCGTGACCTAAAAGAAAAGATCGCCGGGGCCTACGTCATTCGGGTAAGTGCTGCACTGTAGCAGTTCACAGTCAAAGTGGTCCATCGGCCTGGCTAAACTGTTCTCCTATGTAGGATCATATTCAACGAGCTATCGAGTTGGACCCGACTGACGCCACGTCTCACAACATCCTTGGTCAGTGGTGCTTGGCCTTTGCCGACATGACTTGGATCGAGAAACGTGCCGCAGCTGCGCTTTTTGGCACTCCGCCTACTGCTACGTATGATGAAGCCGTGCAGCACTTTCAGGCAGCAGGTAAGCTTCGTACCAGGCGGTAACATGGTGCCTTATCTCAACCCTCACAACTTTTGATGTTATCCTTGCTCAGAAAGCATCAGCCCCGGGTTCTGGAAGAAGAATGTGTTTCTCCTTGGACAGGTACAGCATTTGCGAGGCGGGTGGCTACACTTTGTGAACTCTCCTTTGACTGTTTGACTGTGCACCAATCTTCAGACCTGCATGAAGATGAAGCGAACCAAGGAGGCAGCGAACTGGGTGCTAATGGCCAAGGCGGTGCCGATCAAGACGAAGGAAGACGAGGATGTAGCGCGTGACATTGCAGTGCTGATGAAGCAGCTGAAATTGCAGTAGACCGTAGGTCGGACCATCTTATTCCTTTGAATAGGCTTGAAACTATCAAACAGCGAATGCTTGACCAAGTCAGAACTGAAAGTCCAGCAAGTTGGCAGCCCCACACGTGTGCCACAATCCGAGCAGCGCGCAAGGAAAGACAAGCGAGAAGACATGGGCATCGATCTGGGACCTCGCAGCGCTGTGACCACGAAACAACGAGCGGTGGCGAAGCCGCCGACTGATGGCAGTGCAGCGGCCGAACCTCCTGTGAAGCCGTCGCCGCCGAGTCCGTCCATAGCGTCCATCGTGACAGGAGACGCATCCCTGGTGCGTTGCTCTGTTAACTCAGTGATTGACAGCTGTGTGACGCACTCAACGTATAACCTGTGCTTGCTACAGTTGATGGCGGCGTCTGGCATCTGTACTCTGGCGGTGTCGGGCCTGGTGTCCATGGTGACGGTGGCGCTGGACGACAACCTAACGTCTGTGACTGAGCTGCGACTGTTCTCGCCCTCCATGGTCACGGGCTCCGTCCTCTTCACAGGTACGTTGAGGATTTGTTCGTATTGCTAGTACGCGTAGTAGTTATCGCGATACTGACACCGATGACTATGATGCAGTTGGTGTGCTGAATGGCATGCTGAGGTATTCAAACCGGAAGGTTAATGCTGCGCCCGGAGAGATCGTGCTTCCACCCGGCCACCCTCCTATTTCGCCCGAGAAACTAGCAGAGATGATTGAACTAGACGAAAATGGAAACCCAAAGAAGCGCATTAGTCGCTGCCCGCTCGGGTTCTAATAACGATCCAACTTGCTATAGCGGACGCAAAACGAAAGGAATTCTCAGTAAAACAAACACACACATTCACTTTCTACGACTAGTGCGTCGAGCTCGGCGCGCCTCCCGCTTCTTTTCTTGCAGTGAGAGTTTTAGTGCCGCCATCATCTCCCTGTAGCACAAAGTATCATCTCCCGCCCTGTCAGTTCTCCGCTCCCACGTAGTACACTTGCAGCACAACTTACGGATCGTCCTCGTCGTGTACATCATCGTAAGCATTAACCTCCTGTGCTGCCCCACCAAGTCGGCGTGGCTCCGGAGCATCTTCGTACCCTGGTTGTCGGTGGCGAATCTCATTCTGCAAACAAGCGCGCGCACACAGCAATCTCAATCTACCTCCGGAAGCTGGCATGCTACCATCAGACCCACCCTACCTCGAACTGCTCCGCTGACAAGGATCCTAGCATCCGTTGGGCGCCGCGATTGAAGATGGAGTACGCGCTCATGCCGTCCGCGCGTCCCTCCCCTCCGACCAGCACGTGATAGCCCAGCACAGTGAAGCCTGAGAGAATGACGTATGCCACCGCAAACTCGGGCTCGTCGTTGTGAATGTAGACTAGTCCGCCGATCCAGACGGCCGTCACCAAAGAGTAGAAGGCGAGCGAGCTCCAGTGGGGTCGGAGAGCAACCGCGATGCTCTCCAACGTCTCCTTCGCCAGCAACTGCGCCATCTTGCGCCGAATCTCAGCGCGCGTCTCACGGTTCACGCGCAGCACGGGCGGGATGAAGGGCACCAGCCAGTCCAGCGGGCCTTGATCAGCAGCGCGCACGCGCGGGGCATTTGCCAGCGGCACTCCTCGCATCGGTCTGTCCATTCGCGATTTGAATCCTCAAACTACAAATGTATTTTGTGGGACTAATTATTTTCATGTAGCCATCTCTGGATTCAATGTTGCCTTTTACGCTGACGCCTGCGTACTTAAGATCTGGATGCACGTCGTCGTGAACAGCTCGACGGGGATTGCAGCGGATAGCTCTTCTTCGTGCGCGATGAACCACGCGATGAGGTCGCGGTAGTGGCTGGGAAACAGCTTCTGCATGTGGCATCGGGTCTCATCGAGGCGCAGTTGCGAAGTCAAAAACCCTCGTGCAAGATGCACCCCATGAGCCTCCAGCTTGTCCTTGTGCTGGGTGCGTTGCAGCGCCACCAGACGCTTGTAGAGCTGCAGCACCAGCTGCTTCTTGGTTTTTTCACGCCGCAGATCGAGCCGACGCAAGGCAGCCTTCTTCTCCAGCGCGTCCAGCTGGCCGTCCTTCTGAAGCGTCTGAATGAGGAGCTCGAACGGGTCCAGCGGCTGGGCCTCTAACAACCGTGTCAGCAGGATATGCAGCATCTCCTGCACCTGATGGCCCTCGGCGTACGAGCGCATGGCGTCCAACACTTCGTTCGGAGGCGGTTCGCCGCCGGGTATGTCCGACGCACGCTGCTGGGTCGCCCTCGACAGCATCGTGGTTCGCTCCGATCTGCCTGCAGTCTGCAAAAGCGTAAGATAAGACTGAGGGGGCACCAAAGCTGTAACGACACCGATACCTAAACTTTCGTTCATGAAGCATTCTCTTCTTGTCAGGAACCCTACATTTGATCCGGATTGCAGCTACGGCGCGTGACGGATGTATTCAAGTGGTCAACCACCTCGATGACAGCCGATGCGTGAAAGAGAGCCTGCCAGCGCTGGGCCATGCACGTTCAGCCGGCCGAGGCAACTTCAATCCCTGCTCTTATTTTGGCTTTCCTAGCCCTGCCAAGGGCAGAGCCCTGCTGTCATCCTCGAACCACATGGCACTCGCCCCCATCCATTTGCACCTCCTCTCTATCTCGCCTGGCAGTGGTGTGCTCTTGCCCGACTATGCCACAGGGCCTTCTCGTATACTGCCGAGCGAAGAGTGCCCACTTTCTTATTTACGCGGTCGAGTCAGCCCACTCACCCGCTTTCAGCCTTCACTTGCACGCTTTCAAGCTCTCGATCCAACCATGAACTACGGAGGCAACGTCGAAGGTTACCTGCTCAAGATTGATGGGGACGAAGTCCGTGCCGTTTACTGCATTCTCGACGAGGGCATGCTGCAGTTCTTCTCGCGCATGGGCGGCGAGCTCTTGGGAGCAATCGCTTTGTCAGGATCCAAGGTGGACGTGTTCCTGCTCCCTACTTCTGACGAAATCGGCCAGGTGCCCAACCAATTTCGCGTCGACGCGCAGCCTCGAACTCCGTCCGTTCGCCGGCGTGGTGCCCGCGGAGCCCAGCTCGTAGAAGCAGACAAGACGGTGTCGATGACTTTTGCAGGATCGACGCGTGAAGTGACAGACCAGTGGGCCGTCTCTATCCTTAACTGGAATCGCTACAGCTGGGAGGACGGTCAAATGGTATGCAGCTCCAAGGACGAGTACCACAACCTCCAGAAGCTTATTGAGCTGAGCGACGTGAAGACTGACAAGATGATATCAGACCCAGTGGTGCCGGCTGGAGTGAGCCCCGCAGTTCTCCCACTGTAAAAACATCCTACCATAGATTGTGTACTGTTTGTACTGTTTAGTATCGTTGTATAAACAACTGTAAAATGATGTTTGATATCATTATTTGTTTTTTAAAACGCTTAAAAGCACCTGCAGCCTGCTGAATTATGCTGTGAATGATAAAGACTCAACTACTTCCGTGACACGAAGGTGCCCCTGTACACCTGTACGGATGGCGCCTTGTACGCAGCGGGCAGCAACGACGAATGCTCTAGCTCCTTGGGACTTGACAGCGGCAGCTTCGATTCTCGTAATGGCGAGACTGCTCTTAAGACGATTAAGGGTGTCTCTACTTTTGTGGGTTACAAGCCGGACACCGAGACGACGAGCGGCTCCCAGCAGCAGTCGTCCCAGTCGAAAGACCCTGCATTGCAGGGTCTTTTATCATTCACAGCATAATTCGACACGAAGACAAGCAGTCGATATCTGAAACACGGCACGCGTACTCGAATATTCTTCTTGATTGTTCTTACTTACACCTCATGCGATTATACAAACTAATCTAGCAAAAATCCTCTACGGCACGGGCGTAGCTTGCGGCATGGTAGTTTGAGACAGCATCGACACGGGAGCTTCCCCAGCAGTAGACGACGGAGGAGACGCCTTCTGGGGCTCGTCGCTATTCCCAGTTGTTGCTGCTGCTGCTTCCTCCGCCGCCATCTCGGCGAGACGCGCCTTCGTGATAAACCGACCATCTTCACCGCGCTTGCGGTTCTTTGCGATGCTGTGCCGCACGGGGTAAGACGGCTTGTTGGACCAGTTGCGGTTCTCGCGCTTTTTCAGCCACTTGGCAATCTTCTCCTTCTTTTCCTCCTTCGAGCACGGCGGAGGGTAGGACGGCATCGGTGGAGCTGTGGTCCACTTGCCTCCAGGGCCTGCACGAAGCTGAGCCTTGCCAAAGCCGTAGCCGGCAGCATAGAAATTGTAGCCCATGTCAGGCTGCATGCTGCCGTATCCGTACCGGTTCATAGCATACTGCGGCTGCTGCTGGTACGGGTTGTAAACACCGTTAGAGCCGCCCATGTACGGGTTCATCGTGTACTGCGACTGGTCACCAGCGTAGATGACGTTTGCAGGATAAGATCCTTGGTTCATGGCGTACCCTTGCTGCATTCCGTAGCCGTTCATGCCCATTTGTGCGGAGGCCGCAGGGGAAACTGCAGGTGGGTTCATACCCATCATGTTGTGAACAGGTGAAGACTCGTATCCACGCTTCAAATACGTCGCGCGATCCCGGAGAGGCAGGTTGATCTGTGGGGGTGCGCCACCGTACATGTTGTTAGTCGGGGATGCTTGCGGCTGATGGTACTGCTGCGGCATCACCGTCGTGGGCTGGTAGCCGTTCGACACATGCATTCCAGAAGAGTACCCGATACTAGTTGATAGGTTTCCGCCAGTAGGAGTAACCAGACTCGTAGAAGCCGAGTAGTGGTTCATTGCCATGGGAGAGCTCTGCCGATAGCTTGACGCATTCATCGGCGTAGACTGGCTCGTTTGGTATGCGTACATGTTCACCGATGGGGTAAGAGCTGCAGGAGCCGTATTGAACCGACCCGCATCGTTGACGCTTTGCACTGGCATCGGCTCGGACTTGGCAGCGGGTGGCGTTGTGTTGAAGTTGAGAGCAATGTCGTTGACAAAGCTCTCCGACAGCCAGTCGCCGGTGTTGCGCTTTGAAGACGGGTTCTGAATCTCCTTGAGCAGCAGATCCTTCACTGCCTGGAAGTCGCCCGTATTGTTGTACTTGTCCAGCGCTTCTTGCAGCTGTGGCGAGTCGCTGTTCAGTAGCAAATCCTTCAGGTGGCCCCTATCGTCGTTAGAGATGAGTCCCTTATCACCCAGCGACTTGATCGCAGCCATCTTGCCGGAGATACTGCGGTAGCGCTTGTTTCCCTTCTTGCCGCCGGACATCAAACCTCCCGACGGAGCGCCACCTCCAAGGCCGCCTCTAGGAGGCCCTCCCATACCTCCAGTGGGCGCGGCATTGCTGCTTTGTGTCGTGCTTTGCCCATTAGAGTAAGGGGAGATACTGGGTGGAGAGGTGGCACTACTGGCGCTCGGCGTAGACAACGTCATGGGTCTTGCCGACGATCCGCCGGGTGCAGCGGCGACGACTTCCGTTGCTGGAGCGGCCTGTCGCTCGCTGGGCTGCTGGTAATCTTCGCCCTGCAGACAAATCACGAAGCGGTCGTTCTCGCGGACGCCGAAGCGCAGCGAGCGGGCGTTGAGCTGTTGTGCCACGTTAACGAAATAAAGCGTTAGACCCCCACCACCAAAACAGTCCGTGAGTGCAGCGTGGGACGCACCTCGGCTGCGATGCCCGTGGCCTCCGTGGGCAGCAGGAAGAGCCGCGCCTTGGGCGTCGTCACGCCGTCCTCGTACTCGCCCTGCTTGCCCACGGCCGCCACCATGGCGGTGATGGCGTCCTTCCACTTGAGCGGCGGCGGCGGCAGCTCCAGCACCTCGTCGTCGGTCTCGTGCTGCGTGGCGCATTCATACAGCCGCACAAACACGCGCGTGCTCATGACTGCGGGCGGGAGGGATGACGTACGTCGGCGCTGTCGGAAGCTCCTCGCAAGTGTGGAAATGAAGCAGGGTTGGGCGCGTCGAGTTCTGTGCCCGACAACGTGGTGCCGGCGCCCGATTGGATATTTTTGGGAAGCCCAGAGAGGTGTCTCCAAACAGTAAATTCCTCAGCCACGGTGCGGTCTTTCCCGCACGTTCGCGTAGAATACCTGAAATGGAAGGTTTTGATGGCGCCATAGAGCGGAGGACGCGCGGAGTCCACACACTCTCCCCCACCCCTCACACCGAAGCGCCACCATTTAAAATGCCCCGAATTTTGGGCAGCAAGGAAAGCCAGGCGCTTGACAACATTATTGCCCGCCTTCGTGTGGAACCTACATGCGGCTCTCAGTAACTGAGTCAGTTGCCCTGCGATAATCTGCCCACGGGCTGTATCGATATCGGTTGTGATGCTACCGTACTGCGCAACCGCTGAGCCCCACGGCTTTCCGGACGGCGAATGAAAGTTGCCCTTTCGGGTGTTTTATGTTCCAAATATTGGCCAAAAAGGGCTTAAAATGGGCGTACGAAAAGCCAGCGTTGGATTCCACGCGTCAGGCGACTTGGAGCGGGTGGAGAGCCCAGAGCAGTCGAGGCAACGGATGGCAGCGTGTGCGCGGGGCGCTGGCGGCGCTGGCCACCTCGCGTCACTGATCGACTACGCGCTCTACCAGCCCAACCCGCTGCAGCAGGTAGCATACGCAGTGGACACGCGCCGCGATCGTGGCAAGTCACGACGCGACGATGACAAAAGTATCTTTCTTACATGGCTACACGTGTCGTGTTGACGTTGCTGCTGTCAGATCTTCTACCTGCTGCTGGTCGTCGGTGGATACAGCGCCTTCCTCTTCTCCGGACTACCGCACCTGCCCAATGACTCGCTCGGCGAGATCCACATGTACGTGCCCGCTTTGCTTTGCACGAGCGCTGAGCCGGAAGGACAGACCAACAAAGCCGATACTGCAGATACCTGAGCCTCGTGGCGGTGCTGGGCGCGCTTCACAGCTTCATCGTTGCCTCCATGTCGTCACCGGGAATCCTGTTGTCTCGTACGTATTGCGTCGGGGCCGCCCCGATCGCTCAGGCCATTAATCTCTTTGTTTCCGGTGCTACTTTGCTACGCGCGCTGGCAGAGACGCTCGTGTACTTTGACAACTACGAGTTCGACGGCGTGCTGTACCGCAAGCGCGAGTGCCTGACTTGCAAGACCACCAAGTCAGAAGTCTTATTCGCGACTCTTATCGCCGCTGAGATCCACTGACAGATTTTTTTGCTAACGCTGCGCATGTCACTTCAGGCTCGCTCGCTCCAAGCACTGCTCCATTTGCAACAAGTGCATCCCGCGCTTTGATCACCGTGCGTTGCACTATTGGTGTTTCTCTTCTGAAAAATCCAAGGCATAACATCGTTGTGATGACCCTGGCAGATTGCGGGTGGCTAAACATTTGCATTGGCGAGCGCAACCACTGGGTCTTCCTGCGATTCCTTGCGGTACGGTCTGCAGCCTTATCTCTTATTGTTACAACAAATTGTGAAACGAACATGCATGGTTGATACCAAATTGATGCCAGATGAACGTGCTGTTGTGCGGCTACGGCTCATACGTGCTCTTCGCAATTCTATCGGACGAGTACAAGCATCTGCTAGGCGAACAATTCCTGAACGAAAACACCCGCACTGTTGTACAAGGCGAGCCTATGGTAGTCGTGCGGTACTTGATTCATGAGGAGGCCGCCGTTACGGTGCTGTTTGTGCTCTGCGTCGGCATGGGCTTCGCGCTTGTATGTTTTTTCGGGTTTCACCTGTACCTGGTTTCCAGCAACCTCACCACGAACGAATTCTTCAAGCGTAGGGAACTTTGCCGATTGCACAAATCGTGCTCAGACGAACCTCACAGCACGCTCTTGTCAACACCATGCCTGCGCACGCACAAATATGATCTTGACTCGATCGTATCCAACTGGTGCGAGGTGTGGGAACCACGCTATAAGGCAAAGATATTTGCTGTAAAGGAGCGCTCTAAACACCAAAAGGGAGTAAAGTCAGCTCAGTAGTCTCCCGTCGTTAAGGCTAGTAAATATTTTTAGATATATTCTGGAATAGCGCAGTTGCTCTGCAGACGACGAGTAATTTAGTAGCTCTGCAGCACTCCGAGCTGTCTGGTATCATACACCCGTGTGCAACGAGCTCAATGGCTTCTGAAGTAGGGCCGCCGACCGCATCGCTTACGCCCGAGGACTTGTACTTGCAGGCACGTCGCTTTGAGGTGGATCTGGCTCGGGAACCGTACTTGCTACCGCTTATGAAACAGGCAGCTACCATTCCCAAACCTCCAAAACGGCAGCATGGCGGTGATGGCAATGGCGGCGAACGCTATTTCCTCGATCAAATCAAACTTTTCCGCCACCGGTACCAGCAGCAGGAGAAGCAGGAAAATGAGATATTCGCGTGGATGGCATTTGAGAAGCTTGTGGCCCCTGAGGCAACAACGAAGAAAACAAGCACGTACTATTACGACTTTGTCACCAAGTCCCGACAGGATATGCATCCTTTGGTACCCTTGCTTGGCGACAGCGATTGGGCTACGACCGAGGATGCTGACCCCATGACGCGAGCCGCTGACCCACAGGAGTTCGAGCGGGCTGCTTCGTTGCACAAACAATCCTCGATGAAGAAGTACGCCTGTCCGGTTTCGTTCTTGGACTAGCTGTTGATCACTGACTTTACCTGCGTCGTGTATTATCTGCAGCATTACGGAGTTGGAAATTTTGTGCTTTCACTGCTGGTGGAAGGAGACTTCCCTGCTAGGAGAGACGCGTCAGTGCTGCTTGCGACTCTACTTCTCCACCCCGACACATCATTTTCAAGTGGTATTGGAGGACTCTCCAAACGTGTTCACCATTTCCCACATCGCGCATGCAGTGACCGGGGTGCCTCTTTCTGTTTGGGATTTGCATGAAGGCGCGCGTCTTACGGTGCTTGGCCGCCCTACAACTCTGCGCCAGGCTAGTCTTCTCACTCGTCAATGGTTGGAAGCCCACGAGCGTCGACTACGCCCAGTCATGGAGCAATTGCAGAAGGAACTAGCGAAATATGAGCTCCGCTCCCACGGACGCTCAGCAGCAGCCCCAGCATCGGGTCGAATCCTTTGCGCTGATCCCCACCGGTCTCGATCGGGAGTGTCCTTGCGCCAATTGCTGGACGAAATTGCTTTGCTTCAGACTAAGTTGGCCACCTACCGTCCAGATCTCGCTCGTCGACTCTGCGAGCCGCTGGCGGATCTTGATACCGCGTAGGAAATCAAAACGAGAGCACCAACGCCTAGATATCCGGATAATGCATGTCATCCCAATATATCTTTGTATATTTGAAGCCGAGCATGCCTTGAGCTGTTTCTGGAATGACAAGCTAGCACTGTTCTCATTTATTGAAGCTGGCCAAACCCCGCCTTAAAGATGACCATCACGACGCGATCAAAGCGCGTGTCAGCGTTTGGGACAGGTGCCCCCACACCAGCCACGGTCGCACCTGGGTCTTACGCCACCGAGCAGGTTATCACGAGTTTCGGCGTCCGCGCAGGGCGTCCACTCTTTTCCAGCTTTGCCACATCCGAAAAGCGCAACCTCAACGAGAACAAGACGACATCTGCCATCACCCCTGGTCTGTACTTGCTTGGCTTTCTTTCTTTCCGACATTCTATCCGGAGCCTAACAAAGGTGCTTTGATGCAAATAGGCCCCGGAGCATACATCGACGAGTCGCGCCACCAACACGGTCTACCACCGTCAAATGTGTTCGCTACCAAGGTACTTGACTTCCAACCTACTTGAAGATCCTCTTTCATCATTTACATATCATTGTCTTTCAACCGGACCTTGTAGATCTCTCGCTTTGCTCCAAGTGCGCCAGGATCAACGATATTTCGAGCGTCTAGCGTCCAGGACAACCCAGGTCCAGGAAGTTACCTGCGCCCAGCTTCATCGCCACCTTCCAACAACCAGCGGGAGCACCAAGGGCCCCACAAATTTGCACACTTGGTCAAGCCGTCGGTACCTGCTATCCCTCAGCGACAGCAATGCTACGGCTACGTGCAGGTTGGCGTCGAGCTCCAACGACAATCTCCATCTGAGGAGATCTACTCGGGGGTCGGCCAAGACACCGTGGGGCCTGCAGCCTACAGCAGACACAACCCGATCTGGAATGAAAAGAAAAACGTCGCGCCGTCGCTCAAATCCACCGCGAAGCGCGATGTGTGGGAGGAGAATAAGAGACTCACGACGTTGCCAGGCCCTGGTCAGTATAACACCAACTCTGTTCCTGAAACTACAGTGGCCACCGCCCCAAAATCGCCAACGTCGACCCCAGAAGGCCAGCGACCGCGCATTGGTGCACGCCGCAGCCAGCACCGGGGTGCGCGACAGAGTGCTGTATTTGCGTCCAGGGTGCCTATTCTCCCAACACCAAAGCCAGTTGGAGTGTACGACCCCGAGCGAGAGCAGGAGCTTTTCGCCAAGGAAGAGCGTGCTGAGCGGTATCGCCAGGACCAAAACAAAGTTGGTGGCTATGGTGCGAAGACGGAAGCGTTTGGGTCCACTACAGCTCGCACCGAGGTGACGTCGCAAATTAGTACCCCTTTCAGCCACCCGTCGTACATGACAACACCAGGGCCAGGCAGGTACGGTGCCGCTGGCACAAATGCTGCATTAAAACGACAAGAGAGGAAGTTTACGGGAGGAGGCTCGATCTCGCATCACCGCACAGATGGGATCGGCTTTTCGTGTGCCACAGAGCGACCTTGTCTTGCTCCGACGAAGACACCTGCGGCGCCAGGCCCCGGCGCATACAAGAGCGAGACCCCACGGTCGCTCAACCAGACAGTCAAAGGGAAACTATGCATTGGCCGAAACGGAGTCTTTGGAACCACCTCGGAACGACAGGTCTGGGGCGACTTGGAGCGCATGGACGCCGAGGAATTCACCCCAGGCCCCGGAGCATATTCAGATCCTGGATCGTTCAACGCTACGCAATATCTGAACTCGGCTGCATTCAAGTCCGGCTCAACCAGGTTTGCGAAGAATGCTCCGCCGCATGCTCCACCGCACGTGCACTGCGTGGGCGATCAGGTCACGCCCGCCGTGGGGCAATACAACGTCTCGAAAGGGTTTTCGGCTGTTGCTTCGAGTGCACCAGGGCCACTTGAAGGTGATGTATCTGCACCAGATGCTGCGGGTTTCCTATCCCCACGCGTGCCATTCCTATCAACGCAGGAGCGATCCGTGTTTAACACGAAGGATGTTTGCGATCTGCCTGGCCCTGGCGCGTATAAGGACAGCGCCGACGATGCTGGAGGAGGCTACACAAGATCGAAAGACGTCCGCTTGACTGTCGGGAACGAAGCTCGATTTCGCGTAAAACCAACAGTGCCTGTGGCTGTCGGTCCTGGAGCATATTCCATCCCTGGCACGGTTGGGACCAAGAGCTTCAACGTGACCATGGCCCGAAAGAATCAAGGCAAATCTGGCCCGACACGAGCTCGTGGCTCCCCCATCCAGAAAACTTCTCCGGTTCCACACGCGCGATAATTCAGAATTCAACACGGTAACTCGATATTGCTTCCCTTTACCTTAACGCTCCTGCCGTACTGCATGTATGTATTGTCACATCTACATGTAGAATTGCGCTGCAAACGATCTCAACGTTCTCAACTGATAGATTTCATTCTTCATACTGTATGGGCGGATGCCGCGTTACTGTCGATTATATTCTGGCACTTTGCTACGTGACTTAGTTCTGCTCTAGGAGACTTCTAACCGGAGCCATGCAGGGCCTTCTTCCACCGCAGCAAAGCGCGGTATGCGAATAGCAAGAAATCTTGCTCGGTGATCATACTGTCGGCGTTGCAGTCCATGACCTCTATCAAAAGACTCAGTTCGTCTTCGGTAGCATAAGCATCTGCACATCACGAAAACAAAAACGTTCATATCAGCATCCAATGCACAATACACCCACAATTAGAGAAAACGTACCGCTGTCTTGCTCAGCGAGAAGCACAACAAAGCTCTCTTCCATCAAAACGCCATTGCCATCAAGATCCAGAATCGAAAAGTACAGCTTCAAGGCTTGCCACTGCGCCTTTGTAAACACGTTGACGCCACTCGTCTGGATTGGAATGTGGCCCTGAAGGGTGGTGGTTAGCTGCGCCACCTGCTCGAATGACGGCATCGACATCCAGTCTGTCATGCTTTTTCGTCGAACAGGGCCCGTAGTGTCGGCGACCGTGTCATTAGCTTCGCTGTCCGTTGGAGCCTCGCCGGTTGAAGTCGAGCGCTTGAAGGGTGTTTTGTAGTGGGGAATCCACGACGCCCGCTTGCCTAGGTGGCCAGGGGCAGATGTGATCTCCGACCCGCTCTTTTTCACACCGTCGCGAGCGAAGTACCGGTCGTAGAAGCGTACGAATCCAGGGCAAAACTTCCAGCCGCTCACGATTCGACCCGTATCCCACTTTTTTCTCTCCTTCTCCTTTTGCCTCTTTTGCTTCTTCTCCTTCTTCTCCTTCAGCCTTTTCTCCTTCTTCACCTTCTTTTTGAATTTCTTGGACTGCTTGGTGTCGGCCTCGGTACTCTTCGTCTCACCAACAAGTTCCCAATCCTGCAACGACTCACACGCTGCCTCATGGGTGTCCGTGGCGCTATGCTCGACATTCTTGTCCTCCAGTTCAGATGTAAGTGCAGAAGAAGGCGGTGACACGGGCAGCTCAGGGTCTTCCTCCTCGATCTTGGTTTCGAGGGTTGGCGCACACAGTGACGAAACTAGGGACAACTTGCGAACGGGTTCTGTCGCAGGCGGAAATGACGACGTGATACTGGCTGCTCGCTCTAGAGTAAACCGCAATTGCCGGCACACGTTCACCAAATCGTAAAAGTCAAGGGGCAAAAATGGCAGATTCTCCTCCAGAAACGCTTTGACCGCCTCATTCTCGCTTTGGCGCGTGAACTCGAACTCGGCATATTGGCTGCGCTTGTGTTGCTGATACTGCAGCAGGCGGCCGTTTTCCTTCTCCCAGGGAATCTTCAACGTCGCTCCAACATTGTGGTTTGTGTTGCAGTACTCTGGAGCCGAAAACACCGTCACAACCGCGGGTACAACGAGCTCTCCGTCCTCATCCTCTTCCGAGCGGTCCGCATCGTGGCGGAAGTGCTCTTTATAGCCGTCCTCTTCTAGCTCATGAGCCCGGACGATAGATAGGAGGTTGTTGCGTTTAAGAAACTCGCGGCACGCGTGCTCATTGAAAGTGAAGGAGCAGCCACGCATACCGTTGGGCGCCCATTCCTGCTCCTGCGCATCGCCCTTGGCAGGATCTGACCATAACAAGTCGCACAGAGCTCCATTCGGTTCGGGCTCCATGAAGCGATTCACCTGGCCGTTGATGTCCTCCACAAAATGAATATCCGGCGACAGTCCGCCATGCACAGCCAGGAACGTGCCATGAACAGTCTCGAGCCGCGCCGCCAGTGGCATACTCTCGAAGCACTTGATCATTCGGTTGTACAGCACAGGTCCGTATTTCTTGAGGCACTCCGCACGGAAGCCATAAAATGTACTCAAGCTCCGGCACTCGTGATTTCCACGCAGCAGATGCACGCTCTCCGGGAAAGCCACCTTGAAGGCCAACAGCAGAAGGATAATCTCGCAGGAAGAAATACCGCGGTCCACATAGTCACCAAGGAACAAGAATGGGTTGTCGATGGCCGGGGAGCCGTGCACGCGGAAGAGCTCCAACAGGTCCTGGAACTGGCCGTGGAGGTCGCCCACGAGTGTGTACGGAGCACGAATCGAGATGACGTTCTGCTCCAGCGACATGAGGTTCGTAGCTCGCCGTACGATTTCCAGCGCGCTGGACACAGGGATGGTGCTCCCCAGTCGGAAGAGTGCACGGATGTTCTCCGGGTCCAGCACGTGCACGACAGCGTTCACGTGCTCCTCGTCGGCATTGTTGTCCACGCTCATCTCGCTCTCGAGCGCGTCGGCAGCAGCTGCAGTGGCCGTGATAATGGGCACATAGGCAAAATGCTGCACCGTGTCCTGGCCGATGTCGCGGTCCGCCTGTTGACGCAAGTAGCGGTTGAAGAGCGTCGTGTCGGTGGACACGCGACGGTGGTGCGAGCCCTGCATGCTGGCCATGCGCATGGGTCCCGCCTCCGACTTGGCGTCCAGCTCCGTGCCGCTTCCAGTGCGCGCCAGGTCCGGCGCTGGCACATCGTGCTTCTCCTCGTGCACCTTGAGCTTGGCAGCAGCCGCCTGGGTGGCCATGAAGTTCTTGAGCGGTGAAGGTCGCGACATGTCCCGGTCGTCCTCGGGCCCGTCCTGCTCCTGGTTGGAGCTCCTCAAGTTCAGCGCCAGCTTGAGGCTGGGGTTGTATTTGCGCAGTGACGACGAGCGGCGGCGGCGCGCCATGGGCGGCTGCGGCGTCGCGGGCGCGAAGCAGCCAACGCTCTCGGGCGCCGCCTTGAGCTCCAGCGGCGGGAAGGCCAGCACCGCCGGCGCCGACTTGGGTGGGCTGGGCATGCTGGCATTGGCGGGCACGGCCGCCAGGAACGCGTTGAGCTTGCTCGCCATGGGGCGTCGAGACGGGAAATAGGGGGAGAGTTACAGGAAGGAAGCGGGCAATGCGACGGTGCGTAACTACCGCTCGCAGCCTATTAATACGGCCGCGATGGCGTCGGAGAGCGACTGGACTGGTCTCGATAGCGCTCGAGGCGCGGGGCTTGGCGACCGGCGCTCTCTCTCCCTGGGCGCTGATGTGTGAATGCAGCCAAAGACGCACAGTTATTTTACCGCTGCACAATTGCAGGAAAAGGGCAAGGCGACTTTTGTATCGGCTGGCAAGGGTTCCTTCCCGCGCAATGATTTGGATTGGGCCGCCCACGACACGACGTTTGCGCTGGCGGCGCGGGTGACCGGTAAGCGTATACTGAAGTACATGTAGCAGGCTGCACGGCGCTCACAGGATGTCGCTTGCCCTAACATTGCACTCTGACAGACATGCTGGGCCATCGGCGTCAAGGTATCGATTGGTATTTTTCAGTATTTCGCGAATTGAATTGAATAAAACGTTGCAACGGGTTTTTAAACGTTTATTATCAGGTCGTATTGGCCAAGCAACACTAATACAATAATCCCTGGCACACGTCTCGCATTGATACAGTGTGCGCGGAAAAGATAGACGAAAAGTTGGTTTTGGACATAATTTCTTCCAATCGAAAGCTATAGAAACGGGCGTTTTAGCCAATAACAAGCGAATCGCTGCGGTTCGTTTGCGGTGTCGCTTGCTGCAATCCGACAACTAGGGGTCGAGAACCAGTTCAAAATCTGCCTTCAGCTCGACAGACAAAGCGCGGAAAAGATAGACGA
>LGTU01000332.1:0-36127 GCA_001314425.1 Phytophthora pluvialis | reverse complement strand
CATTATCTCTTCCGGTTGAAGGATCGCCACTGTCTATCCGAAGGAACTGTTCAAACTTTTTCGCAGCCGCATGGTGAGCTGTGCGAGTACTGGACGTTGATGGACGTGCGTACAAATCCTCCAGCGCTCTTGTCGAATTCCCTTATTGTTCTGGGTGGCTCTGCTTGCTTTGCTTGGCGCGAGGCGAAGCTTTCGTGGTGGTTCTGCGCTTCGCGCTAGACTCCATGGCGCTCGGACTCCGCCGGTTGCGGCGCTCCCACCGACTGATTGTACGCGCGACTGGTGGCCCAGCAGAGTGCTGGTCTGGTTCCCTTTGAGATCTTATACGAGGCAACGTCGGAATTGACCCGTACGGAAAACGGAGACTATCACTCCATAGCTTCGTAAAAAAAAAACGATTCTGATTTTAGGATACAAAACCTAAAAACGACTACTGAAGTACTACTACGACGTAGTACCAGTAGTACTACCGTAGTAGAAAAGGTTAAAAATGCCGAGGAGCTCCAATGCAAGCAACGGAGGAAGAGGAACGCAGTGTGTGAATACTAGTATGTATGCATGTCGTTTTGCTTGTCATTTAAAGTCTTGGTAGAACGAATGATGTTTGTGGTAGCTCCCGTCGGTCTCCGGTCCGTGCGCGCACTGCGAGTCCGCTCCTGCCGGTCGCAAGCCTTTTGCTCTTGCGGCGCCCTCGGCCAGGGAGGGGTGTTGTCGGGCGGGACTCGCGGCGTGCGCGCGTGCTGGGGGTTGTCGGAGCTGGTTTAAATAGAGAAACCAAGTTGGGTGGAGAGGGCGTTTCTGCTGAGGGGCGGCGGCGTCTCGCTCGCGGAGACTTGAGTCAGAATTCCGTCATTCTGGGCTGTCAAAAAGGAGGGGAAGCCCCCACGAGGAGCGCCGACCGCCGGCGATCGACCCACCGACCAGTACACTGGGCGCCTCACAAGGAGGCGCCTGTTTTCATTTCCTCTTGTCGTCGGGCGAGAGGCTTGCTGCTTCGTTCAGTGCGGGCGAAGCGAGTGGGCGCGGCTTGAAGCTCTGCGCTCACTGCTGCCGGCGGCAGCAAGTCTCGGCGACGGCGTCCAACTTGGCGCTCGTCTGCAGAGCGGGGCGGCGGCGGCTCCCCAGGCCGCGCGCTGCCACAGCGCTCGCAGGATTCATGGTGTGGCTTAACACTTGGAGTCGGGAAGGAGGCATCGTAGTTCTTGGGCCAGTGATCATCTTTGGAAATGAAGCCTTGACTGCCAGGTCAACCCACGCTGGCGCCACCGTACGGAACGCGCGGAGAAAAATCCACTCGACTGTGAGTGATGGTTAATCCATTTTGCCCCAATAGGGAAAACACTAGAACTGATACCCTTTGAATTAGATAGCTGCATGTGAATTGGATTATATGAATATGCCTTTGATATCACATTACTCTCATGTAATAGTACGTACTTGGACGTTCGTATTGAGGCGCCGTACTGTATTCGCTGCGCTCAGTAGGCTTTGACTTAAAGTTGGTACTAGTGGCGATTGTAACTCCTCCCAGTAACTCAAGACCGAGGCAAATTTCCACACAAGACATCTTAGTACATGTAGTGATAAGTAGCTCAATACAGTCTGACCCTCTCTCAACAGTCCTCGTCATTAATCCCAGTTGGGATGTACGTACTCCATAAGCGAAGCACAACCAGGATAAGTAGCTCAATAGACAGTCTGACCCTCACTCAACTGTCCTCGCCAGTGATTGAAAAAAATTGCGAGCTTTTCACCATTGCCGTCAACGTATTGCTGTTGCATCTCAAAGTGCAGTTTTTTCTGCAATACCTGTACGCTGTTAGGTGCAAACGAGTATTTGATTGAAAGTGTTGCAGTTTCATTGGCATGCCAAGCCAGAAAGAAGGCAGTTCGAATTCCTCAATAACGCGAATCGATTGGGAACTAGCGCCAGCAACTGCAAGAAAAAAATGCGGTACAAGCCGGCTCAAGCGACGACGTATACAGACATCAGCTTGTTGCACAGGACGTCAGCATCGGTCGAGAGGTTGTTCAGCTCGGCGAAGCACGCCATGAGTGACCGCAGATCTCGCATGGCTATAAAATTTTAAGCAAATGACGTGTCGTGAGCTGGCTTATATGACAGCAATCGACAAACACCATTCCCTCTAGTATTGTCGTCTATTGAATGTGGTTGAGCATTAACCTCAAGCATAATGTGAGTGCAGGAAGAACTGTATCGAAAAGACCAACAGAAATCACACTCTTGGCATTAAACTTGATCCACGGCAGCAGTAACTATTCACCGAAGGGGTACGCCCAATGCATGGTAAGAACACCCATGATGTTGTCACTAAGCGCCATCTTTAGAGGGCTGTAGCCTAAGGAAAGAGGAGACTGCATTTACTGGACGAGCTAGCAACGTCGACGATATTAGTATCAACTTCGTTGAAAACGAACAAAAGTAGCCTTGACAACATCCAGGCAGAAATCCTGGCGGCAACGTGCCAGGCGGAACACTAAAATCGACCACGCGCGCGAGATGGATCAAAAAGTTATATATTTGTTCGTCAAAGGAGAATAACCCTGCTAGGCTGCCTGGAGGCGGCGCAGAGCAGGCAGCCGCCGCGCCTCAAGTCTTGCGTCAAAACTTGGCCGCCTTACTTGACCGCCGTCAGGATTGCGATAATAGCCACGACCACCACGAGCGCGAAGATGCCGATGCAGATGAGCTTCGTCTTGGAGCACTTGCAGAAGCCGCGCTTGAGGTTGGCCTCCCGCACGTTGCGCAGCGCGCCCTCCGTGTTCGCCTGCGCTGCGTTCGTGTTCTCCTCGATGTCCACTGCGGAAATGAAACAACAACTGTCAGCACCCAGAGCAGAGCAAGCGCTGGCCAGCAAGGCGACGCACCAACGATCTCGCCCTGGTCCTGCACGAGGCCGTCGACCTCCTGGAAGGCGGCGTTCACTTCATGCAGCTGCTGGTTGATCTTGAGAATGTCCTCCTCTCGTCGTACCAGGTCTGCAACCACAACAAACACACACACACAACACGTCAGTCGACCAACGTAGCCTGGAGACATTTTCCTAACTTGCACTGCAGCCACGCACCGTCTTCGTTGTAGCCGGTCACATTGGCCTGCGCGTAGATCTGATCCTCGTTGTACCCGTCGAAGCCCGCGGGCTTGTTGTCGTCGTCCGAGCGGAAGGAGAGCGAGGACTGGCGCAGGTTGGACACCGCGGCCCGCTCGGCCGCCAGCAGCTTCTGGCACGTCTCCTCGAAGCTCTTGAGCTGGTTCTTGTAGTCCGTGGACAGCTTGGCCACCTGCGTCTTGCGCGCGCGCCCGCCCGCGGCCTTGGCGCCCTTATCCAGCTCCTGCAGGCGGCGGTTGATCTTGGCCACGAGCTTGTTGCCGCGGTCCGTGAGCTCCGTGAGCTGCTGGTGGTTGGCGCGCGAGTCCTGCGGCGTGCCGAACAGCGTCATCTTCTGCGCGATGGTGCGCGTGGCCTGGTTGAACTGGCCCACGGCCTTGGACGTCTCCTGCACGAGCGCATTGTAGTGCTCGGCCTCGCCCAGCTTGGGCGACTCGGCCGACATGTAGCTCATGGCAATGGCAAAGCGGCAGTGAAAAGGACCAAGCGTCGGCAAGTCTCGCGCTATTTCGGGTTGTGCGCGAAGGGAACTGTATTTGTGGCCTCAAAAGGGGGCAGAAAGCCTCGGACGCGGCCGGACTGAAGTTTGTGCCCGCACCTGGCTATTTGTATGCCCCGGGAGTAGGTCCCGATATCCAGCCCACAGCAGATGCTTCTGAGACAGACCTGAAACCGCGTTGGACTGCGTTGGTCGACACCCTATACACGCTTTGCCTGTCCTTCTGAGCATACCTTGAGGAGCCGAGCCTACTTGTTGTGCGTTTCGCCGCTCAGGTAGGCATACAGAATAACGGCGGTCTGTCCGGAGAAGTGCCCCATTTTGACCGATCACGGGCGCGACGTCGTGCTGCGACATGTGAGGAGTCGCTGATGACTGGCCGAAATTTGTGCCGTGCCCTTTCGGGAGCATTGGCAACAAGTTGAAGTGGCAGTGAACTGACTGACAACCATGTTGCGAGCAGCATATTCCCCCTCTCCGTGCTCGACTTACAGTCCCGCACTTGCTGTTTATATGTCGTTGATAAAGCTTTTGCTGGAACCTCGCAGCCTTCCTGCTTCACGCGCGGCTGACCGCAACGACGCTAGACTCGTTTGCCGTCGCCAAGTCACCCACGGCGGGACTCTCGTCAGCCTCTATTGCTGCTGTATCTGGCACCATCGTGGAGGAGACCAGACGCACGTCGGCGACCGACCCGCCCAGCTCATCGAACACAACGAGCAGATTCTCCCGGCCCTTGGTCAGCCAGTCTCGCGGGACGTGGTAGTAGCGCTGAACGAAGTGCCCCTCGGCGTTGTTAAGCCAGTAGCGCCCCAGGTCGTGGCCGTTAATATACGCGCGCCCACGAGTGAGTCCGATGAAATCCAGCAGGACGGACGACTGCTGTTCGCTGGCCATCGCCTGCTGCGTAGGATACTGGAATGAAGTCGCGTACCAGCTCATCAACTGTCGGCCACTCGCGACGTCAACATCAGAAGTTGCGGACGCAGCACGAGGCACCGGAGTCCACGGCACCGAGTCTAGCCACCGCGAACGATAGATCTCCAGCTGCTCACCGACAAGACCAGGGTACATTTTCCACTGCTGCCCATGCGCCAGATCCTTGTGTCCAATCCGAACGCTGCCCGTCACTCCCTTGCTGTGATTGCTGCCCAGCGAGTAGATTCCCAAACTAACGGACACCAGCTTCAGATCATGCTGCCGATCAACATCAATGTTGGTCGGCAGGTGGAACCTGAACTCCTTGGAGCAGTTGCCACCAGGGTAGGCTAGGTTCCTTACACCGATGAGGTAGCCGTCAACGAACGCAACGATGCTGCTTGCCTCACATGAAGTCACTTTCACCGTCGACGCATCGCCATCGATGCCACTCGGCTGTTTCAGAGTAAACGTGGTTTCATACGTCAAATAGTCGGATCGGTCAGCTGTCAGTCGAAGCTGTTCAACGGCTCGATCAGCAACCACCCGTTTCCTTGGGGTCATCGAAGACACATCCAGCTCGCTCCAAGTTTTCCACTCGAGAGTTGGAGCCTTTACAAGCGGGGTGTACGACCGATGTTGGTGGCCTGGAAATGACTTCTGGACGTCTGCGGTGTCGAAGAGGAGAACCCCATCCTTGACAATCAACATGGAGGATGGCCCGAGATCGTATTTTTTGCCAGCAAATTTCACGGCAACACTCTGCTTGGCCATGTTCTCCAAGAACACCACTTGATTCGGGCCATCTTCCGGTCCATAGACAAAAGCGCGTTGCAGCGATGAAGTCTTTATAGTTTGCCCATCATCAAGCGGCAAGTCGTGAGGGTTCAGCACTTGTCGGTCATTTCGTAGCAAGACATCATTGCACTCAATCAGAGCTTCGTGCAGCTTTCGCAAATGAGATCGCTTCGGCTCATTGCTAAGGCCATCGAAATGGAGATTAACTCCGTCGGCATACATCGTAGTCACTCCAGCCGACGCAGCCCTACCGTAATTGTTGCCGCCGTGGTACATCTATCGAAATGTAGGAAGTACGCCCCGTCAGCATATCAACACAAGCAATAGCTACAGAAAGAAATGAGGCAGACGTACGTAGTAGTTGTGTGCAGCACCACCGACCGCGAACCATCGAGCAATAGCGTACGCCATGTCTTCAGGAGAGCGCTGATCATTTGGCAACGGATTCTTTTTATCCTTCTGCCAGGTTTGAAACCAGCCTTCGTCTTCTGTCCACACGAGCGGGTCAGAGGGGCGCTCCTTCACGTTCTTCACGGCAAAATCCACGCAGTCGTTGCCATTGCACGAGAGAATCGTGTTTTCGGCTGCGTTAGCATAGCACCTGCTCGACAACACTGCGTCAGCCAGTGATAATTGTTTCTATAGTAGACAAAACATGTTCCCATCTCGGCACTTACATGACCCATGGGATCGACGTGTCCAGCTGCTTCACAAGATTGCCGCACCACTCAATGTACTCCGGGTCGTGCCACGCGAACTCGTTCTCGATCTGCGCCATGACAATCGGCCCGCCATTCTTCGCCAAGAAGGGTCTCGACAGCTCCACCATGTACCTAATAAACCTCTCCATCTCCCTCTGCCAGGGGCCATTACTCGCCCTCACTTTCATGCCCGGGATCCAGTTCAACCACACCGGCAGACCTCCATTGCTCCACTCCGCGCACACGTACGGTCCGAAGCGCACATGCAGGAACAAGCCCATCTCCGCCGCCAGCTCGTAAAACCGCGTGATGTTGGCGTTCCCCGCGAAGTTGAGCACCCCTCGCTCTTGCTCGTGCAGGTTCCAGAACACATCTACCAGTCCACCAGCATCGAATTAAAGTCAGTGCACACCCACCCTCCATAGTATAGTGCTTTATCCTATTGCTTGTCGTACACATCTCGACATGGTTGAGTCCGTCCCGCTTGGCTTCTCGCAGTAGCTGCTCCCACTGGCCTGGCGAGCTGCGCGGGTAGTGGATGGAGCCTCCCAGCAGCAGCGTCTGCCTGTCGTCGATCTCGAAGCCTCGGGGCGAGTACGCGACGCTGTATCCGGATTGGCGCTTGGCCGCGTCGATGTCATCGTACGTCAGGTACTGGAAGCTCTTGTCTGGACGGGAGAGCAGCAGCGGGTTGGAGGCGCGCAGAGCCGGCGGGCGGACGCCCACGAAGCCGGCGACCAACAGGAGGACGGCCAGCAGTGCGACGTCCATGCGCTGCAGACGGCGGCGACGCGTGGGGGACGCGTGGGGCGCGTCCACGGGCAGCAACGCCTCGGAGTCCGCCTCGGGTGAGAACATCTTCACAATGAGAGGGAAACGTCTCAGATCCAGAGGGCATAGTGAAATCAAGTGCTGCTCCATTTGGTACACGGTACCGTTGGTAGATGATGGCTACATGTTTTGCTCACACGTCACATGTTGAAGTGGGTCTTGTGATATCTACAGCTTGGCGCCAGTGCTGGAAGACTTGGAGGAGGAAGGGCTTGTGGCGCTGGAGGAAGAAGCGTTTGCACTTGTGGCGCTCGCGGCGAGCTGGTAGTTGGGACTTGAAGGCTTGGACGGCGCCGCGCAGCCTCCGCTGCTTCTGAGCGTGGCGTTGGTGGTGCGCGACGAGCTCCTTCTCGATCCACTGGTCCGTGCACACGCTCTCCCAGTGGTTGAACCAGGCAACGAGTTGGCGGTGGCGGCGCCTGACTGCGATCTGCAGCATCCCAGAGCGACGGCGTTCTTGCTCGACGGCGATGTGGCGCCACTGCAGGAGACGCTGGCGACGTTGCATCTGCAGGGTTTTCCGTCGAAACACGCGAAGCTTCAACTTGAACGCGGTGAACGACTTCCACTGGTAGAAGCAGTTGTCGGCGACGCTGCGGAAATATCGGCACCGGAAAGCGTCCACCTTCGTCTTGAGGTGTTTCATTCGGCAGATGTGGGCTTCAAGTGCGACGACGCACCGCCGCAAGAGATGCGTCCGAGCGATGGCGTCGGCTTGCGCACATTGGAGCTTGTGGCACTTGGCGACATCAAACCACTGCAGTATACGACCCCAGTATTTTTGCTGGTGACACAGCTGCCAGTGATGACAAGATCGCTTCATCAGGCCTCGTTTTCGGTCACTCTCGACACACAAAGCTCGCAATGTAGCGACGGCATGGCGTTTGCGTTTTTTCACCAACTGAGTTGCCAACTCGCCTTGCAGCTGCGCCAATTTCGCTTTCGATTGCCTCCAACCAGCAAATAATTGGAAACCTCGGCGCAAGAGGGAGATTCGCCACTGAAGCAGTGCTTGATCAGTAAGAGCCCGCTGGAAATTCCAGTTGGCAGCTCTCCTTTTCCACACAGAGAAAGTCTTTCGAGTGAAAAAGCGCTGGCGGAATTCAAGTGCTAGTTTAATTGTTGCTCGCTCTTGCTCTTGTGTGGAAACCCATGCACGCCACTTTTGCCACACGTCCAACTGGCGAAGCTTATCTTTGAATTTCATCGCCCCGCGCAGCCTTTCGTTCATCTGCTTTCTCTCCACCGCAAATCTTTTCCACGCACCGAAATGGGTCTGTGCTCGGAATGACGCCTGGTAGATAAACATTTTCCTCATTTGCCGCAGCACATGAACCCGACGCTTCCAGATGGTGAACGTCTCACGAAGCACCTTCGCCCTGTTGAAAACTATTGCCACCTTCTTGTGCTTTCGAGTGTGCACAAAATTTCTCCACGCCATCAGCATTTTCTGTTCCACATGAATGCAGCGAAAAACCCTCGCCTGTAGTAGCTTCTCATTGATCAACTGTCGCTTCCGCCAGTACCGTTTCCAGCGCGCGAAGACATCTCCTTTTTGATTCCGTTGGAACACTTGCGTCAAGTGAGCATACCTCACTCGCCATTGATGGTATCGCTGCCAGCACCTGAAGCACGCGGCTACTGCCTTATCGTCTCCGAAGCGTTTTGCCTGGAGTGTTAGTTCACGGGTACTCTTCTGCGATGTCTTCCACTTGAGGAGTTTGTTCAAGCCACAAGTAAGACGTCTCCTGCTATAGAATTGAGCTGCTAAGACTTGGTTCAGGTGTTGTCGACGCAAAACAACAGCCCGGCTTCTCCACTTCCGAATACTGCGAGATAACGCTAACATTTCAGACGTGTGAAGGACCCTCTCCAGTCGCTCCACCTTCAGTCTCCTTTGCTTGACGTATTCCCTCCATTTTCGGTATCCCTCGCGGATTAATCGGTGCGAGCTGTACGAGGCTGCTAGTGCGTCATGTTCCCTTTGCATTTGCTTCATTGCCACCATCTCTTTCCACGCTGTAAGAGATCGCCGAAACAAAACGTCAACAGAGTAATAGCTGAGTACCCATACCACTTGCTTCTGCTTTTCGTGGCAATACGTGATGTACCGTAGCCAGGATTTCCAGGCCATTGCTCGAAGATTGGCCTTCTGGAAGGCAACTGCTTTAGCTGCTTTCGCCCTCTGATTGATTCGATGCTGGACGTGTGCACGCCACCTCCGCAAAAGCGTCGTTTGCAAATTGTCAAGTCTTCGGTACTCCATAGCAATTAGGCGCCTGCGCCAAGTGACAGCCCGATTCCACCGGACCCACACCATTCTCAAGCACGAAACGCGGTACAAAGCGTCACTTTTGTCCCTGCGCACTTGCACGCATCGCTTTGTTAGCATTCTCCAAGCGCAGAAATGCCATCGACTACGATTCTGAAGATGTGTTTGTTCTGCCAGCATGCGTCGACTTCGGGTGTTGCGTTTGATGACGATAAAACGTCTCCATCGCCTCCAAAGGAACCTCGCCCCATTGATTCGGCCAAACGTTGCAGCTTTCACGACTGCCTGATGAAAGGTCACTCGCTTTCTCAAGCGAGCAATGGCTCGTTTACAGATCCATAGGGTATAGTGATCATCTGCTCGGCTCAACTGAGCGTGCCATTGTCGGCGGTGCGATGTAAACGTCTTCCATCGGCTGAATGTGGCTCGAAAAAGGTTATTGCGAAGAAGTTGCTTGGTCACCAATATGTTCTGGCGCACTTTTGCAGCGTACTCGCGGTGCTCCTTCCAACCAAGCCAGACTTTCTGAAGAAGGATCCTTCTGCGATAAGTGTAGGCGATGGTGTACAGAGTTCGCTTTCTCCGATACCCTTTCCAGCTTTGAAAAGTACGGCGAAGCACAAATGTTACTCGGTGCTGATCTGCTTTGTGGCCTTGCACGCTTTCAAACGCACTGGTCTTCGCAAAGCGTTGCCACTTGTGAAATATTCGTGACACCAGTTTTTGCTGCCGCAGACGCGTTGCGAATCTCCGTTTCGAGACTTTGCTACGAACCGCGTCCCGATAGCGCTTCCACAGTTCGAAATGCGTCGCCAACACCTTCTTCGTGTAGAATTGAGATGCCTTTGTCGTTTTAGCTCGAGCTCTTGAGCTGTGCTGGTAGTTTTCGTGCCATCGGGATACTGCTTTAGCTAGCCGATGCGCATTATTTTGTCTCGATGCCATTATTTCCTTGTGCCGCAGCGTTGATGCCTGCGACCACTTCTCTTGCCAGTGATACATCGCAAGACACATCAGATATCCCCTGTAGAATTTATCTGCCATAGCAGTCTGCTTGCGGCAACGCTGACGTTCAAAACAAAACTTGGACCATTGTGCGACGCTGGATTGCAAGCGTCTCTGCTTCACTTCCTTTTGAATGAAGGCACAATTCCAATTGAGCTCGGTCGATCTTCTTGTTGATAGGCGCCATGCTCGTAGGACCTTGCCCAGTAAATTGTTTTTGTGCGTAACTACGGCAAAGCTTAATTTCTTGCTGGACGCCCGGCGGGCGTTGAGTAATTGAACCCACTCGTAGAATGATCGCTGCTGCAGACTCTCCATTTGGAACTGAAGAGCAGTCCATTCCTGTGCTCTGCGCTGGATCCGTTGTCTTACAAGCGTAAGCCAAGCTTGTAGGCAACGAGTCATGGCTTTGTCATCTCGAACCTGCTGTCGATAAGCTAGAAATTCTGCTTGTCGATGAAGCTTTCTTGCTGCGACGTACCAATGTTGCAATGACCTGATCATAATCCGGCGAAAGTAATGCGAAAGTGCCTTGCCCTCGGCCCTTCGAGATCGTGAACTTCTTTTCACGAAAGAAGACCACAGTTTGATAGCTATAGCATATCTGCGCTCACTATAGTACTGTGCTGCCACAGCCGTGATGATCCTGTTCTCTTTGCAATCCCGACACACCCGCTTCCACTCCACAAGCGATAATCGAGCTCGGTCCAGATCCCGTTTACGAGTTGCTATGCAGACATGAGCATGGACTCGCCAAAGTCTGAAAATGGCCTTGACACGACTTCGAGACTGCTTCTTTCGGAAAAGTTTTACTAGTCTCTTGACGCACCTCGTTCGTAAAGTTACATCAAACCACTGGCTAATCACGCGTTGCCGGAGAGTTTCCTCGGATCGGATGCGCTGCAACTCAACTATGTTTCGCCAATAAATCTTTCCTTTACTCCAACTTTGCCAAGCACGGAAGTGTATTGCAGTATTCATATTCCGGCGCTTTAACTCCAGCGAAGATATGAAGGAATGAACGTGCTGCGTCCTTATCCACCTCGCCATGCTTCTTCTCATGATTTGTCCATTCCAGCGCTCCGAAACGATGCATTGTTTTGCTCGTAGCCTCCTGCGTGTTGCTATTTGGTTTCTCCAACCACGAAACACATTGCTCACAACCCTTGCATGAACATCACGGCGAAACAAGCCTACGCGTGCGATTTTTCGCGCATTAGCGACCCACAGCTCGAAACTACTGGTAGCAAGCTTCCGTTGATGCCACTTGGTCGCCAGTCTCACTTGATCTCGACTAGACCGGTTACGATTGGCAGTGACACGCAGCTGCTGGACGCTGTGCATTTTTAAATTCCGCTCGTAGTGTCTTCGCACCTCAGCATGGAGAAGCTTGCGGCATTGCCTCCACTCAAGAAATTGACTCCATCCTCGAAAGGCGCGCCGTAAAGACGATCGATACCTGAAGAAATCAGCCAAAAGCACTTTGCGGGCATGCATTTGCCTTTCAACCATGAATCGTCTCCACTTTCTAACTCCAATCAACAAACCAATTCGTGTACCACGATCAATGGACAGGAGATAGAATGGATCCTGAAATATGGCTTCCCTCCACAGATGAAGCATCGACATTTGTAGTTGCTTCTGATAGTGCGGAATGGCAACAGCATACTTCAAGCGCTCTCGCTTCACCTCAAGCAAACCTTCTCGAAGCGATCTGAATACACGTCGAAGGTGGTTATAGCACCTCTTTTCTGCTAACGTACGACACAGTCGTGTCTGTAAAATGCATTGACACCAGCGTTGGAAGGCCAGTCGCTTCTGCCGAGCCGCATGGAGAGTTTGCCTCCGAGTAATTTCGCGCTCAACACGGCAGTAGCGTTTCCACTCACGGAAAACATTTCGTTTCGTGCAGTTCCAATGAAATTGATCTGTATTCTCCAGTCGCTTTCTTTTCAATTCAAGAAGTTTGCTGCCAGCTTTCCACGCTCGAAGGGCATTCTTTAGTTCTTGAGCACGATGAAAATGAGCAGCTTGTACGAGCTGGTGCACACGTCGCTTCCTGGACGCATCCGCGTTGGATTTCCACTGACGAAAGCATGAGAACACCAAGCACAGCTCCGCTCTAAACTGGCGACGTTTATCGGTAGACTGTGCGTCTTCCGAGGCTTTGTTGACGAGAAGAGAGCTGTTCCTCTTGAACCCTTTGGATCCAACACCATGAAGGCTCTGCTTGGTAGCCACAACTGGTTCTTCGAATTCAGCTCCACTGTTCTTCGTTTCTGATTCCTCAGCGCTTGACAGACTCGTATGTCGCTTAAGGATGAGGTTTCGCCGTGGTGGACGCAATCCCATTGAGCCATAACCTGTTGAAATCGGTTTGCTAGGTCGAATGTTCATGCCATGACGATGGATCTGCTTTGCGGACTGAGGCAGCGAGAATACGACCCACTTCCAGGCAGAAAAGTGGGCTTCGATCACCTTTCTCCTCCAGTAAAATAAGGCAATGAACATTTGCTGATCATCCTCGTCCATTGTCGTCACATACACTTCGCCAGAATCCTCGAGTCGGGACGGAGAGAGACCAGCATTTCTACCTTGGGGGTGTCGCTCGAGTCGTGATAGTCCAGTTGTCGAGCTGTACTGTGATGTCTACAATAGATCACCACCAAATTATCAGTATGACACTCTGAAAAGAGTTTCGGCAGTAAATTCTCACACTGTCGTCTCCGTATGCATCTGGTCGCACAGAGTTCCTCGCTCTATCAATCTTCCGGCTGAAAGGCTAGAAGTATGCACATACTTAGTATCAATAATGGATAGTACTCGAAGCAGCGCATCAACCGAACCCAACACAACGACGAGTGTACCTTATCCGGGGCTTTCTTACGATAACCTGGCCGAGGTCGTGTCGCTCCTCCTCGTACGTACTCGACATCCTCGTCGTCCGAGGTCGGCCCTGAAGGTGGCGGGGAAGAAAAACTGTCTCGGACATGTTTGCGAGGATATCGTGAGGTGTGTCGCCTAGGTGGCGCTGTCCAGGCCGTCGGCATATCGCTAGTATTGTAGACTCCTCCTTTAGCCCAAGCCGAGCTTTGGGGCTTCTGCACTCAAGGCCCCAACGGATCAAGTAATGATCATGAAACGACGTGTCGCTTGAACGTAGAAACTAACGTACATGAACAAGTCGGGCATAGCATGGCACCGCCTCTCGATTCACTTGGCTTGTGCAAGGTATCGCACGTACACACCTTTGTATACCAGCTCGAATATCTGCGCTTGCACGTCGTCATAAATTGTGCGCAAGAGCTTCTTTTTCGGGGTCGTGATCGCCTTTTTGAGCTTCTTGCGTTGCACCGCCGTGATGACCTTGATACGGCGCGACTTGATGTAGGTAAGATAAGTGTTCACAGCTCGAGTCCGGAGTGTCTTGCTGTCGATGCCTTCCTGCGTGGAGAAATAGCATTGTGGGTGATTGTGTTTGAGGCAGCTTAACATGTAAACTACTTCAAGTATCTTGCAGACTGGAGCCACCTACCTCTTTGAACTCCTCGATCGAAAGCCAAAGCTTCACGAAGTCTTCAGCGAATTCTTGTCTTGCGAACGTCAAAAAGACAGCGAGTCCTTCGGGGTCCTCCATCATCAGGCGCCTAAAGTTTACGAGATGCCTGTAAGTTGAGTTCCACAAGGCTGCACGTTAGCACACACACATACACAGACTCTACATGTAACGCCGTATGACCCAGGAATTGGATGCCAAGCTATTGTGCCACGTACTTTTCACTCTCGTTGGCGAGCTCTTCCATACGCTTTCTCTCGTCCTCGATCTTTGCCAGCGTGATCAGGTCTTCCGTACCCATTTCGACTGTTTCTCGTTTGGAAATGAACTCGTCCAATTGTTCGCAGATTTCTTTCAGGCACTTGTGGGTGGGAGGAAGGGCTCGTACACGAATACTATACACGTGTCGACATGTTAACACAGCCTTGTGGTAGTGCTCCAGTTCTTCCTGCAAACGTAGGCAGGTATTCAAGGGTTAAGTGCGGCATCAGCCCTATCGTGTAGATTCAATCCACTTCTTACCAAGCTTTGTAGCAGCATTGAGGTTGCTGTGAGAATATCCTTGTGATCCAGAGGTAGAACGCCTTCGAAGAGCGAAAGTGCGTCTTCCACCGTACCAACACATTGCCCAAAATGACCATTTTCCTGCTCATATGGACACCGATAAGATTTCCGTTAGGGGGCTTACAGAAATCGACAATGGAGGAATTCGCGCCGTACCTGCGAGATCCGAGCCTTGCTGATTGCCACCTTCAGCATTGTTGGATGAAGAATTCCCAGCGAGTCGGTGATCATTTTCTCCACTTGTCCAAGCAGTTCTCGAGCTTTCTCATACTTCTTTTGCGTTGTGTACAGAGCTGCAAGCTCGAGCTCGGCTGGCTGTGTAAAGATGGTCTCTTCACCTGCTTGAGCTGCATGCTTAGCCGCGACCACGGGCACATTGATCTGCATTTGCGATATCGCTTTCTCCTTCGCAATTCGTTTCTTTCGCTGGTAATTCTCAACTTCCGGGTCGATGGATCGTGGCGACACAGATAATGCGGGCACGAAGTCGTCGCCAAGTAGCAAAGTGCGCATTTCAGCAACGCAGTGTGAGATCTTCAGGACCGTGTGCTGGAGGGGGTTTTCTTGGTTCGTTGGGGCAGCTTCCTTCAGCTCGCGACCCACATGTAACTCAGGTTTCAGCTCTTCGTACTGATGGTGACGTCGATAAGCCAGTTCATGCAAACGTGCATGGCATTTATCGCACAGAACTTGGTCGCATGAAGGACATCGTTTACGTGCTCGACTCTGGTGGCAGTTGTCGCAAGTGGGAAACTTCAGTCGTCCGATTAGGTCGGACGGTAGTGGAGCAATTAACCCGTTCCGACGACCGCGAGTCCTAGCAGCTAGAATACGCTCTCGCTCCTTGTCAAATAGCTGTCGTCGCTGTCGATCTCGCTTCAAGGTCTTCTGCTGAAAGCTCCATTTCCGAATCGCAGGGTCAGGAGCAGATTCCTCCCCACCGTCTTCTTCTTCTTCGTATACAGGCTCTACACTGCCAGTCTCATCGGTTGTGCGGCTGCGTTGGTCGCTTCCGCTTTCAAGGGCAAACGAGATATCTGCTTGTCCCAGCGAAATCGTGTACTCAGACTTCACCAAAGTCATGGACGAGACGAGATTCCCGAGCAAGAGTCCAGGATTGCGATCTCTGTGTTGTTTGTGGTATTTGTTCGTGAATTCGATCGCCAGGTCTGGGTGGTCGTGCGAGTTCAAGTAGTGAAAGGCATCACGGCCGCAGAAGTCTCGAGTCAAAAGATTGCAGCCGCACTTTATTAACAGCAGGATCATGGCAACATCTCCACGTTTGCACGCAAGCATCAGCGCGTTGATACCGTCGCGGTTTTGGTGCGTCGGGATGCAGTTGTTCTCGAGGAAAAACACAATATCAGCGTGCGTTCCGGTACTGCAGACGACTAGCAACGGAGAATTTCCCGCGGTATCTTCGTAGTTCGGACTAAGTTGGGATCCTTCCGACGTCAAGAGTTCTCGTATCCTTCCCAAGTCCGCCTCACGCATAGCCTTGTCCATCTCCGCCGTACGCTTCTGTCGTCCAACGCGGTTTGTCGACAACGAGCTCGACACTTCTCCGTCCTCCTCTCCTTCTTCGGCTTTCAGCTGCGCCAAAAGGTTGGCACTGGAGAGGGAGCTGTTTAGCGCTGACACCATGGCAGAGTCGTGCAGCTGTATGGCCCAGTCTACTGCAGCTTTGCCGTCTCGGTCCCGATGTTCCTTGTTTGCCCCGTAAGCCAAGAGAATCCGGACCAAGTCGGCATTTCTCGAAATCGCAGCTTGGATGAGTGCAGATCTCCCGCCCCCATTCAAGCCATCGGCGTTGGCTCCACACTCCAACAACGCTCGGAGAATCTCTTCACGACATTTGTCCGCAGCCAGCAGAACCGCTGTGACTTGGGTTTTGGTCTCGTAGTTCACGTCGACTCTGAACTCCAGCAGAATGCTGAGCGCAACGACGTCTCGCGTCATCACAACAGCCAGTAGAGGCGTCATCCCGGCTCGAGTCTCTGTGTTTGGTGACGCACCGAGCTCCAGCAACCGCCTCAGCACCCTCAGCTTCCCTTTGAATATCGTGACGAGCACTGGTGTGAAGCCGTTCTCGCTCTCGTGGTTCAGTAGGTCCGCTGCCCGGTTTCCTGAAGACGAGGTCGCTGGCTCGAAGATCGGTACGAGACGATCCCAATGCTGATGGTAAACGACGTGCTCCACTTTCTGCCGCACACTGCAAGAGGCAAACGAGTGCATCAGCTGCGTGAGCTTGTTTCGCTTCGCGGGGAGTGCGTCCAGCCGGGTTTTCGCCTCGTTCGCCTTCTTCCGGCTCAGTTCCTGCTCGATGATGCGGGCTTCAAGCAAACGAAGTCGCTGCAGACCCGAAGCACCCGGCGTAGACGCCGACAGCCCCAGCGCCATCGCCTTCTTTCTGGTCTCCGAGATGGTTCTGTACAACGTCAAGTCCTCGAGTCGCTGGAGCTCCATTCTCTGCCGGGCCTCCTCCTCTCGGTGCCAAGCCTCCATGGCCACAGACAAGCGCTCTTCGTCCTCCAGCTCGCGACATCGGGCAGAGAGTTTCTGCAGCTCCTTCTCGCGAGCCTCCGCCTCCCGTTTCTGCTTCTGGAGCTCGCGCTGCTGCCGCCTCAGCGCCGCCTCCCGCTTTTGCTCGAGTCGTGCGTGGGTCTCCAGCCACTCCATCGTCCCTCAGTCCCCAACATTGACAGCGAGTCCGTGACGATGCACGACGCTATTTTTGAGAGCACCAGCACGAACGGAGTCAACGCTGTAGCCATTATAACGCTGTAGCCATGAGTGCGTGAGTGACCAGGGCCGAGCGGAGCGACTGTGATGGCAGTTTTACCCCTCATTATCTAACGTCGGGAACCATCCATAAAAGTCTCGCGAGTCGTGCTCTAGGGCAGCCGCGAGTTGTGCGCAGCGTCGCAGGTTTTGTGCCGGCCGGCCAATGGCGCGAGCGGTGACGAGGCACTGCAACTTGCCTTTTTCTCGAGCCATTTGCTTCAGCCCCCGCGTGCGAGGTCCGTCGGCTTCCCTCACTTGCGAAAATGACTTTCCCCAATCGCACCAACTACCGACTGCGCTCTCGAGAGAAATCCCGGCCGCAGTCTGAAAACGTGCTGACGGCTAGCGACGCCCCCGTTGCCACCTCTTTCGCAGCATTTTGTCAAGTGGCACCTTCAGGCTGCGACGCCGAGGAGGAGGAGAAGCACAAGCTCGAACAGGACGACAAATGCTTGCACGACCACGCACTGCTGCCACTCACGCACAAGCTCATGGCCATGACCGCGCAGCCGGCAAAGCTCCTCGCGGCACTCGTAGTCGACTGCGACGGCAGGACGTCCAAGCAGGAGTTCTGGGCCAAGGCGGCGGCGTACCAGCACTCGGAGCTGCAGGGTCTGAGCGCCTCGTGGGTTCGCATCGTGGCAGACATGGCCCAGCACGAGCTGAGCGCGATTGACGCGATGATGTCGAAGGCGGCGCTGTACTACTGGCGGATGTGGCAGTACGTCTGCGCCGCATGCGTGGACGCCGTGGCGTCCATCGAGGAGAGCGCGACGAGTCCCCAGCAGCCGCCCAAGCGGGAGGAGCCCAGGCCGTGGACGTCTCTCCTGCAGAAGCGCAGCGCCGCGTCCATCTCTCCGCCGCTGGAGGACAAGTGCTCGGACGCGCTGTCGCAGGGCATAATCCTGTCGGGCGGCAGCGGCCTGGCCAAGCGCTCGCGCATCAGCCGGAAGAGCAACGAGTTCCTCATCGCGTGGTTCCTGGCGCACAAGGACAACCCGTACCCGTCTCCGGACGAGCGCGTAGAGATCGCCGAGAAGACGGGGCTGGCCGAGCAGCAGGTGCGCAACTGGTTCGCCAACATGCGCAAGCGCCACTGGAAGCCCAACCGCGCGAACGCCAAGAAGCCGCGCTGCCTGGTCGACTACATGCTGCGGCAGACGGACGACTGACGTCAAAGTATCTTGTCGCTGTGTGTCTGATGTCCTGTAGGGGCCGGAATCTGTACGCTACGCCCTGTAGTAACCTCCCACCCGCAACAACCTTAACGCCAATCACGTCGTACATATTTCTGCGTGTTGGTTTCTGTCTGGGATTTAGAGCAAGCAGCCTATCCGGATACGAGCGAGCGCGTTTAGGTGAAAAATGGGCGACTTCTAGTCCTCCTCGAGCGTGGGGGCCTCGCCGATCTCGCCCTTGACGAACTTGTACTTGCCGGCGGCGCGGAAGATTTCCTTCTTGGGGGTGGCGGACACGGGGGCGGTCGGCAGCGCGGCGGACGCGAAGCCCAGCTTCTCCTCCTTGAAGGTGGGCGTCAGCGCCGGCCAGGCCATCCAGCCGACCAGCAGCGCGCCGGGGGCTCCCCACGGGGCTGCAACGACAGACACGAGAGAGGAAACAGTCGGATCAGATGAAAGAACACGCACAGGGGCGGAGGCCGGCGGCGGCAGACGCACCGAAGCCCGCGAGCTCCTTGGTGAGGTGGGTCAGGCGAGCGGCGGACATGGCGATGAGCTTTTTTGCTGTGAGGGAATTCCGAGGGTGAGCGGTTGGCCGCCTCAGCTTTTGGAGGCATGGGAGTGGCTGAAAGTGGCAGCCAATGGGCGAGGTGGACACAAAGACACGGTAAATTTCAACCGGGTATTTTTTTAAATACCGATTTGAAATTTATTAGAATAGATTACATCTTATAGAATACATAAACTTCACAAGATCGGTGAGGACGTGGCGAGGTATTCGCCTTGCCGCTCGACAGACGTCGGCACTTTGACAGCGGCAAACGCGGATGCTGCGTCAAAAGCGTGTTTGCCTGGAAGCCTCAACTGGTTGATTTGGCTCGTGCACGGGCGATGGCGGTAGCCGCCCTTTCAGGCGGACCCGAAAAATAGATTTCCAACCCCGGATATGCGGCGCTCCCAAGTGCTTCTGCTTCTGTTGTCTCTGCTGCTGCTAATTCCTCCTGCTGTCCATTCTGATATCACTAGCGCGAGTGTGACACCGGCGTCGCTGCATGCAGGCACCGTTACTGACGTCGCAGTGGCCTTCACGCCCGGAGTGGACGTGGGGGCGGGCGGGTCGGTACTGGTCAACTTCCCGACGGGCTTCGGGATCTCCAGCGGGACGACGGTGGCAGTCACGATTGCGGGAAGCTCGACGACGCTGTCGGTCGGCTCGGTGTCGCCGACGCAGCTATCGGTGCACGTGGAGACGGCCGTGATCTCGGCGGGTCTGGCCTTCACGTTTTCCATGACCGACGTGACCAATCCAGCAGCGCAGCCAGTCGCAGACTTCTCAATATCCACCTACGATAGCAGCAACGCACTTCTAGAGTCGAACTCTGCAGTACCCGGCACTACAATTGTGAGCACGACGCTGGCCGACGTGACTGTGGTGCCCGACAGCCTGGTCGCGGGCGTGGTAGGGACGGCGACCGTAGCGTTCAAGAGTGCCGTGCGGCTACCCGTGGGGGGTAAGGTGAAGGTGACGTTCCCGAGCGATTTCACGGTGGCTTCCACGATGTTGTCATCGGCCACGCTTATCGATAGCAGCAGCACGGTGGCGATTTCCGGCGCGGTGGTGACCGTCACGATCGCTGGCAGCCCGGTGATGGCGGGTGACAGCGTCTCGTTCCAGCTGGACGGCGTGACGAACCCAGGCGCGAAGACGACGGGCACTTTCGCGGTGGCAACGACAGATAGCTCGTCGAATGTCTTTCAGCAGGAGACCGCAGTCACTGCGACGATCATTGTGAGCACGACTCTGTCTGGCGTGTCCGTTGGGGTGGATAATGATATCGCTGGTGTGGCGTCAATTTACGAAGTGGGTTTTGAAATGAACGTTGGCGTCCCCCTAGGGGGAGATGTGGTGTTGGTTGTTCCAAGCGATTATTCTCTTTCTGGGAGTATATCCTTTGTGGATCCGCTGTTGTCGGAGGCATGGGATGGACTAATTGATGGTCAATCAATAAAGTTTAAGGCTCTGGCACCCTATCCTGCAGGTGTACATAGTGTTCAAGTCAAGTTTCTCGAAAACCCAGGTAAGTTCTTTCGCACTGCAATGCATCGTACGCAAGGTTTCTTACCTATCCAAATGTTGGCTTGCTTGGGCTAGGCGTATCTACCACCGGGTCGTTCAAGGTGTCTACGACCGACGTGAATGGCTTCTTACTCGAGAGTGCGAGCTGTACAGGCGTCACGGTTGTACCGGGTGCTATCACAGATGCGGTGTTCACACCTCAGTTGGCACATCCTGGAATCGTTTCTCGCGTTGATATTTCTTTCACTGCTTCTGCAGGGCTCGCGAAGGAGAGTCTCCTTGCTATCTACCTCCCTGCAGGAGAATACGATGCTGCTGTGGCGACTATATCCGTGGCAGTACCATCTCCAACTAGTTCAACTGCTACCGCCTCGTGGAATAGTACAACCTCAGCTATCCAGGTCCTATTTACCAGCTCGACCACGATTCCTCACGGTGCTGCAGTGACTTTGGAAGTAACGGCACTCGAAATGCCACCATCTATTCGTGCTCTATCCACTGCAGCTACGATCGAAAGTTGGAATGCCAAGGGGCTGCAACTAGATGCGTCCAGTACGTTGACACTACGTGCTATTACTGCTGTACAGGGCCTGCAGTGTTCGTGGTCTACCGAGACTCCAAATCCTGGAATCACATCGGATGTGCTGGTTACTTTCAAAACGAACGGCATGATCCCAGTGGGCGGCAAAATCGCGTTGGCGTTGCCATCTTCTGACTTTTACGCGGACTCAGTGGGTCATACACCAACTGTCGTGTTCAAGTCCCCCGGTACCGTCGTAGCCACAGCTACGTGGGACGACACAACGAACACTCTTGCGCTCGTGATTTCAAACGATTCTATCCCCGCGTACAAAGCTGGCATCCAAGTCAAGATCACGAAACTTGATACACCAACCTCAGTGCGTACTGCGTCGAGATTGCCGGCTTCGTTAACGACATTGGACCCCATTGGAATTATCATCGACGGGCCAAGTGTACTGCAGCTGGACGCGATCACCGCTGGGTACGTACTGGGGAGTCGCCTGTGGACAGCAGTAAACGCGGTTGCAGGAGTTACCAGCGACCAAACCATCGACTTTTTCATCAGTGGGGGAATGAATCCGGGCGGGAAGTTTGAATTTACGCTGCCAGATACTCAGTGGAGTATGGCAGCGTCAGGCCTTGCGACGTTCACTTCGCCCAATCTTGGTGACGTTGGGTCGGTGGTGTGGGATGCGCCAACTCGAATGATGAGCGTGACTCTGACTGGTGCGAAATCAATTCCCTCGTACACAGGCGTTATCCTTACCGTTCAAGATGTCACGAATCCACCAAAAGAGACGGGGATCAACAATGCCTACCTCACGACTCGAGCAGCGGATAACAGTATCATCGACGGACCCGACACGATTTCTGTGATGACTATTTCGCGAGGAGCTCTAGCAGGAGCCAAGACTTGGACGTGTGTCACCACGACAAGTGCGAGTATGCAAAGTGACCAGCGATTGAGGTTCGCATTGAGTGGGGCCCTCCCAAGTGGCAGCATCATTATAGTTACGCTCCATGCTGCTGGATGGCGAATGGTAAACAGCGCGTCTGTGTCAGTGTCGTTTTCGCTACCAGCTGCAGGGGTAACTGTTCAGTCAGTCGACTGGTCTTCTACGACGTATGAGTTGCGTATTGTCACTGCTGGGGACATGAGCGAAGGCACTCCTGTGGATTTACTTGTGAAGGACATGATTAACCCCTATTCGAGCTCAGCTGCTAGCTCATGCACAGTAACAACGATGCTGCCAGACTCCGGGGTTGTTGCAGAATCGAAGGACATTACCGTGAATGCAATTACGAGCGATGCATTGCCTACAGAGGGATCGTTGGTATCGGACGTTTCTACGCCGGGTGTTCTATCCACCCAGACAGTCACGTTCAAAACCGGGGGCAAGATAGAGCCTGGCGCAAAGTTCTGCATCACAAGCGTGGACGAATGGACACTCATGGCGTCCACTTCCGCCTCGCTAACCTTGACTGCAAGCGCGCAGTCCTCTCCGCTGGACTTTGCGCTAGACGCAACGACCGGCACTCTCTGTATGCAGACTGCAGTGGCGATTAACCAAGAAACGGATGTTACTATTGTGCTGACGGATATTTTATCACCAGAATCCATTCGTCCTGAGCGAGTGGCAAAGCTGCTGATCCGAAGTCATCTCGATGGGGACGTGAATACGAGATCCATTCACATTAATGCGATCACCAAGGGGGCGTTGTCGGGTCCGCTAACCTGGCAAACCCGGGTTTTCAGCCCTGGTCCAGTGGCAGGTTTGAAAACCTCCGCGAACCTTGGTTTCCAAACAACCGGCCAAATCGCAGCGGGGGGATCCATCTTCCTAGAGCTTCCGTTCCAGTGGGTTATGGCATCGACATGCAAAGCGACGTTTGTGCGCCCTTCAGTGCTGGGCACTGCGTTCTGCAGTCAGAACAACCTCAGCATCGTTTTGTTGGATCCTCTTGCTGAGGCAACTGATGTGGATATTTTATTCGATGGCGTCTACAATCCACCGCTGGTAATGCCAGAAGGAGTAGCAACGGCTCGAACGATTGCCGCGGATGGAGGAGAGATTGACGAAAGCACCAGCATCGCAACAGGCGCCATCACTTCCGCTGTAACAGGAATCACCAACCCTGGTGACCACCTTGTGGCGGTGATTGGCGTGACGAAAGCGTTTCTCTTTGGCGGATCTGCGCTTGCTGAAGGTGACGTCGTCAAGTTCGTGGATGCAAGTACGACGAGCGATGCAAACTGCGGCGAATCTACCACAGGCCAATCCGATGTTGGCGGCGTCAGTGTGAAGTATCTGAGTGCGAACTTGGACATCTCCGTCAAGTTCACTCAGGCGTCACAGGACGGGCAGCCGTTTGCGATTTGTTACAAGTTCGGCAGCAATCCGTTCAAATTGTACCCGACGCTCAGTATCATGGTGAAAGAGATCAAGTCGGCGAGTTCTGACGTGGGATCCTCCGATGTTGCGGTGGGAGACTTCGTGAAGACCTGGACGTTTAATGGCACTGGTATGGCAGCGGGCGATCAAGTGCGGTGGATCGATCTTGACGTCGCACAAAGCGCGGCATACATCTCAACTCCGCTGGACTGCCTTGAGACGTCAACGCTGGCGAAGTTGGCCTCCCCCATTTCTGGAACTCTAACTGCGCCAGAAGATGACTACACGCGCGTGGTTCAGAAGGTGTCGGACGCCACGTTTGCATTCTCAGTGGAAAGCAGCGGCAAGACGTACTGCCTTTGCTACAAGTTTGGGACTGAGCCATTCATGGTCTACCCGTCGATCAAAGTGCGCGTCAATCGTCTCCAAACAATTGAAACCACATCCCCCGGAAGTGATGCGGTAGCGGTGGTGGATGCTCCAAAAGCGTTCAAGTTTTCCGGTGATGGCGTGGCTCTAAATGACCGATTGTACTTTGTCGAGCTGGGTAGCGTGTCGTCTTGTGACGAAAGCGACAAAGACGCATCGCTGCAGTTGCTGCACTTGATCAACGATCAAGAACAAAGCCTGGTTTTCATCGATAGCCACCTCGTCACCACTGTCAATTTCGATGCTGCCGCTGCAGGGATGATGGTGGTGCCATGCTATCAATTCGGGATGGAGCCATACCAGCTTTACCCAGACATTCGCCTGACCGTGAAGATGGTCAAGCGCTACACAGGAACGCTTGGGTCACCTCAGCTCGCCGTTGCTGAAGTTGCTGAACCTCTGACGTTCCTTGGCTACGGATTAAACGGTGGCGACCTGGTCCGGTGGATTTTACATGGAGAAGAGGATTGCGAGAGTAGTCTGGCTTCTTTAACGGATCCCGACACGCTGGAACTTGTAGATACAATCACGTTGGATAACGACAGCGCGGGGATTTTCAACTTCACCCGAACACAGGACGACTTCAATCCTGTCTTGTGCTACAAATTTGGGGACGAAAGCTTCAAATTGTACTCTGGGATTTCGATAGCTATCGGGACAATTCGAGGCAAGGCACCACTGACAGGAGCCAAGGAAATTGCTGTGGTAAATTCGCGAAAAAACTTCACACTTTTGGGAACAAACCTTGCAGAGGGTGACCGAGTGAGTTGGACAAGCGTCATCAACTCGTCTTCACCTTGTACTAACCTGAGCCTGTTGATACGGAACCCTTTGAATACCGACATCGACTATCTGTCGTATCTCACGAACGCCAACACTTTCGGTGTTGCGCTGTCCCCACTGAGCTCTGGAAAACGCGTTTACCTCTGTTATGGGTTTGGCCAGGAACCTTTCAAGCTGTTCACTGGGCTCTACTTGGACGTAAACAGTATAACAAACATGCGGGCCCTTGTGGCAAGCCCCACCGTCGCTGTCGCGGGTGCGATCAAAACGTTTTTGTTCGACGGAGACGGCGTGACGACGGGAGACTTCGCCAAGTTTGTTTCTAGCAATGACAGCGGCTGCTCCAATCCAGGCGTCACGCTCATGAACCTCATCGCAGAGTATGACGACTACGACGAGATGGCCATGTACCTGTACGAAATTGCTGCCCGCACTACCACGGGCAGTTTTCAAGTCAAGGATGACACGAATTCTGCGGGACTAAATCGCGTTCTGTGCTATCGCTTTGGGGTGGAGCCATTCGTCCATTACGAAAACTTCCACGTGGACGTGAAAACAATTTGGGGGTTCCATCAAGCTGATGCACACGCAGAAGGCCAGGACAACGTCGTGGTGGTCGATGAGCCAAAGCAAATGGCCATTGATGGCGTTGGTATTAGCGTAAAGGACACGCTAAAGTTTGTCAAAGCGGGGAATTCCAGTGTAGATGCTGACTGCGTGGACCTCCCAGCTCAAGGTCAGACTGCCTCGCGACTTCAAGTGGCCTCTGATCTGACGGTGACGCTGCCGTTTGACTTTGGGTCCGAAGGAGGCCTGTGGACTCTTTGCTACAAGTTTGACGATGAGCCCTATCGATTGTACCCCGCCGTAGCTATTACGGTTAAAGTCATCACAGCGCTGTTGGACTACACATTCCAAGACATCGCGGGGTTGGGAGAAGTGGCTACAATCGGGCACAGGAAACAATGGAAACCTGTGGGGTCAGGGATCCAGGAGGGCGACACCGTCAAGATCGTGCCGCAAAGCGTGACGTTGAGTTCTGAGTGCGGGAAGGAAGATGCCAACATTGCCACGGGCACAAAAGTCATGACGGTGGGCTCGAAAAGAATGTTTTCAGGGATCATTTCATCTTTCCCAGCGTCCACCAGCGATGTGTATCATTTGTGCTACCAGTTCCAGGACGAGCCCTTCACGTACATTCGCGACTTCACGCTGACCACGTACGGCATCACCAGTCTGGATCGCGATGTCGTTCTTGTGAGTGCCACGACGACAGCTCAAGTCGCTGGCTTTCGCATCTCGGACACCGACGAAATGGGCTGGACAACGAGCTCCACGACGTGCAGCACTCTGCTTGGACGCACGGAGGTTTCTGGGATGAAGGCGAACATATATTTCGAAGACAGCTACTCGCAGCTGCACTTGTGCTACAGCTTTGACCGCCAGCCCTTCGACATCTTCAAAATGGTGACTCTCGCAGTCGCACAAGCTGACATCTGGAGTCCCCAGTCCGTGTCAATTATTGCAGATCAAACCTCGCAAGTTGTCGTGGCTGGAACATTCGGGGTTACGCAGGGCACGGATCAGATCGCTTGGGTTCCTTCGGACGTTGTAGAGTGCTCTACAGATGCCGTTGCACTGTACGCAGAGGTGATGCAAACGACCGTAACGAGCGTCTCCAAGTCCCAGTCGATCGTACCACACGCTGGCGAGGCAACTTTCAACGCCAAATACGTTGCGCCGAGCAGCGGGAGTGGAGTCACAGCGACAGACAGTTTTTCCACCTGGAAGTTGTGCTACCGCTTTGGCACGACGCCGGACTACCTCATGTTTGGAGACGTCTTGTGCACAGTGCTGGACATTGTCGAGGTGCTGCTGCTTTCGCTGGACCCGACGAGTACCGGAGCTGTGATGAAGTTTGCGTTCGATGGGGTCGGCGTGCAAGACTTCGACGCGGCGAAGTGGGTCGACGCAGCGGCAGCGACGAGCGATGCGGATTGCAACACTTTGCCAGCGATTGGGGGCAGTAAAAGAAGCGATGTCGTCAACTCTCGGGCAACATTTACATTCGAGGAAGAAAGCAGTGAGATGGCGCTATGCTACCGATTTATCGGCCACGCGTTCAAGCTGTACGCCAACATTCCAATCCAAGACTCGACGAAATCCGGAGCTGGCCTCGCGCAAGCCACAACTGGAGCGATCGCGACCAGGTACGATGAAGAGGCAATTGCGGCGGCGAGCGACCAGTTCACTGCCAGCCGAGATGTTGCAACGGTTTCGTTGACACTTGACAAAGACATCAGTGAAATTCCTGCGGGTTCCAACGCTGAAGCCGCCTTCAAGGCGTCCTTCGTCACGACGTTGGCAAGCTCCTTGGGGATCGATGCGTCTCGAATTAAGATCACGGAGCTAGTGGCAGGTTCGGTGGTTGTGAACTTCCAGCTCTTGGCCTCCGACAGCCCCGCCGACCCGTCCGTGACCGAGGCGGTGCAGGATCTTCACACTCAACTGCTGGACACGAGCAGCAACCTCCTCACTAGTAGCACGGTCGTCGTCAAGAACCCCACAACGGCACTTCGTGTTAGCGTGACATCAATCCCCACGCCGGCCACCTCGTCAGTGGCTATCCAGGCTCTCGGATACCAACCGAACGGACTCTTCTCGTTCGTTAGAAGTATCTACAGCGTCACGGAGAAGTCGTCCAAGCTGGTCATTCCTATCATTCGCCTTCAAGGAACAGCGTCGGTTGTGTCTGTCACTGTGCAAGTCCAGACGGCGGGGACATCGGCGGTCTATGATCAAGACTACGCGTTCCCAGCATCGGTGACGTTCGATGACACTTTGAAGCTGCTCCACCTGCGGTTTGAGATCGGCGAATCGCTGCAAACGGTTGAGCTCGAGCTGTTGGATGACGGCGTGAAAGGTGTTCACTTCAAGACGCTCTCCTTCGCTCTGTTGGACCCGCACACATCGGGAGCGACACTTGGGTCGACGAAAGTGACCGCCGTTCGCATTTACGACTATGGCGACGGTGTATCACTTGCCAAAGCGAGTTTTGCCGTTAGCACTGACGAGCCTAAGAGCCAACAGGATCTTGTGCAAGGGTGGCAGGTTGTCGCCAACGGGGCAAGTCCGCTTCGTGTTGATGGCAGCGGTATCTTCGCCGTGGACGACGTACTTGGTGAAGCCGAGTACAACCAGAAATGCGATCTCGCTGCCCCTACTGGTGTGTGCACGTACGCTTGTGAGTTTGGTGGCGGGCTTACGTTTTTCGACGGGTTGGAGTCAAGATACAACGTGCTGTCTCTTGATGGAGACGACTATGCTGCAAGTATGAACGGTGTTAGCGCCTTCCCGTCAACGGTACGGACGTTTTATTGGGTATAGCTGTCTCGTGTTCGAACTAACAGACTTCTGGTCTTTTGTAGGCGTTTACAGTGTCGCTCTGGGTGAAGACGACGCAAAGAGATCCTGGAGCATGCCTCTATTCGTACGCCGTGTCTTCCGCGACAGCTTCAGCTGTGCCATTGACACTTTGCAACCCTTCCGACCTGCAGCTCTTTATCAACGCGGAGAGCGATGCGAGTGGGCTGGCCACGTTTGTGAACATCAGCGACAACGCGTGGCACTTCCTCGCAGTTACGTGGAGCTCGGACGATGGTCGAGTTCGAGTGTTTGACAATGGCATGCAAGTGTTCGACGGGGGGCCGTACCGTCAAGGGAGATCGATCGAGTCGAGTGGCTTCTTTGTGGCTGGTCAATTGGTACTCTCAAGCGCATCGAAGACACCGTGTACGGTGGGGGCAGAAGCTCTCGCTCAGAGCTACACCACCACTAGCACGAGTGCTGCCTTGCTCGTGACTACTACAGAAGACGTAACCTGCGACGTGGTGGCAGACAGCGGGTTCAAGGGCCAGATCCAGCATGTCCACGTGTGGTCGCGCGTACTTTCGCGGTCAGAGCTCCTCGGAGAGCTCGCTTGGCCGCTGCGGCTTGTCAGCAACGGCCTCGTGCTTGGGTGGAACTTTGACACGTCCTACTTGCTGCTGCAAGGCCGCGTCGTGAACGATCTGTCGATGCAGGGGCAAGACCGAAAGAATCTCGGTGCACTGCACTGCAGCAAGCAGAACTCGCTCCAGTTGGCGGCAGTTCCCGTTTCCAACAGCTCGAACGCCAGTGCCAGTGGTGGGAGGTGTCTGCTTGGTGGTGAGGTGCCTCGACTCGATGCCTCCTTCCCTTGCGGGCCGGTGTTCTCCAACATTTGGCACTTTTCGGCTCCTGCGACTTTCGTGACCAAGTTGAAAGACGCGTACGGCGGTCGCCTGCAGTTCCGTCTCCTCGCCCCGAGCTTCAATGGGTCTCCGCGGCCACGTCGGGGTCAAGTGTCCATCTTTGGCGTTAGCAGTGACGGTGTCGGGACTCAGATCTCGGTTGCGTTGGGCTCGTTCGACCTGCCGTTGGCCTCTCGCTGGACGTTTTACTCGGTCGTGCTGCGCGAAGACTTCGGGTGGATCACTGAGCCGGATGGGGCCGCCCTCACTGCAGCAGAGTTCGGCGCCATACTAGGAGGCGCCACAGCTCTCTGGATTCGAGGCGACATTTGGGCCTACGACTCCAGCGGACCTGGCCAAGAGGTGGTCTACCTGAATGATGTCGTGCTGTATGCACGGTAGAGCAACGAACGACACTCTGGGGAAGCAACACGATCACAAAACTACATTGTACTTCACAGCTACCGTCTGCTCTGGTTGATTAGTTGCGGCGGCGAACCTTGCAGCCAGAAGTGCTGGTCGTCGGCGCGTCCGTAAGGGCAGCGGAGGTGTCCGTGCCCGCGCTCTCCTCGGATGTTGAAGTTGACGGAGCCTCCGTGGCCGCTGGTGGGGCGCTGGTGGCGGCGGGTGCGTCCGTGGTCTCATCAGCAGCTGCACTGGCGGCGTCGGCTTCACTGGAAGCGGACGTCGTCGTCTCCGTCGAGGGGGCCGCAGTCGTGGCAGTAGGCGTAGCGGTGGTGGCCGTCGGAGCGGTCGTCGTCGTGGTGGTTGACGTTGACGTGCTGGCGCTGCCCGTGCTGGAACTGGCAGTCGAGCTGGTGGAGGAGCCGAGGTCGCTGGGGATGCTGCTCTCGACCGTGACGCCGTTGAAGGACAGCACGTCCTGTTTGCCCGCCGCCATCTTGACCGCGCTGCCGTCGTCCGAGAGCGTGAGCTGGCCGAAGTGGAACTCGTAGTCCGTGGGGACGGCGCCACTGTTGGTCTCCGTCTTGGTGAGAGCAAGGGCGTCATCGCCCTCGCTGTAGTAGAGCGTCAGCTCGCCGGAAGAGACCGCGATGCCGAAGTTGTACCAGGTCTTGGTCTTGAACTCCGTCGACCAGCGCGTCTCGGTGCCGCCGCCCGTGTACCAGACGAGCTGCACCGGGTCCACGGACGCGTCGATGCGGATCTCGAACAGGTGCGACTCCGGAAAGACGACCTGCCACGAGTACAGGTTGAGGTACGCCTTCTCCTTCATCAAGCTCACGCGGAAGAAGGTGGTGCCGGCCGTGTTGCCCGCGACGTTCTGCACCAGCTCGGAGCGCCGGAAGTTGGTCTGGCCGCCGAAGATGGCCTCCGCGTCCACGGCCAGCGTGGCGACGCCCGTGTCGCCGTTGAAGGCGGGCGAGCGGCCCTTCGGGGTGACGGTGGTCCACTGGTCCGGGTCCACGGTGCCGTTCTGCCGGTTCGTCAGGATGTGCGTCAGGTACTTGTCCGTGAGCGTGGCGACGGTCAGGTCCTGGAACGTGCCGTCCCAGGGCAGCGCCTGGGCGTCCGCGGCCTGGACGCCGCTGGACGACAGCACGGTCGCCGCCAGGAGCGCCACGGCGGACGCGAGGATCGAGTGGATGCGGGCCATTGCAGAGAATCTGGAGGAGCTTGGGCTGGAGCAGGGTGAAAGCTGCAATGGCCAGGATGCAAGATCGGCACGGGCTGTACAGGTAAAGTCCTGCGTGGCATGGCTGTTCTTGACGACCATCTGGCCGGGCGCGCGGTATAGTGAAATCAAGATGTCCCGGCGACTGGGAAGCTGGCAGCCGAAGCTGGGGATCCGCCATCGCTGTCACGACTAGGTCGCGGACAGCGGCGCGGCTGGGATGCACGAACCCAGCGAAGGTAGGAAAGGCAGGTGAGCCGAGCCGCTTCTCAGACCGAGCGCAGTGAGCATGCGTGACGCCGCCCTACTAGCTGTCGAATGGACTCGGATGCCCGTCGTCCGGAGCCCTTGCTCGACGCCAGTATCGTTGATTCGAGAAAGTGGCGGAAGTCATACGCCACCGCTTCCAGCGTTAGCACCGTACACATTTGCATTTGCCCTCGAGGCAGCACATTGCTCCGAGTTCTATAGGTGGAGTTCGTGTCGGCAAAGGTACCGGAATATTATTCACATTGTTCGTCAGGTTGAGCAGCACGAAATTCTCCAGAGGTGTACAGGCGTCTACCATGGCAGCCGTAGAAGCGGAAAGTTAGAGAGAGAGAGATTCAGAATGTCTATTTACTTACTTCCTCTGTCCGGAAATATAAGTCCACTTTTTTGTTAAATTCAGGGATAGCATAGAAACAAAGCTTTTGGACGTTTCGATTGGCTTATGCAACTGACCAATGCCTACAGAACACGTAGCAACTTGTTTTGTTGCAATCGGCCCAGTACAGCCCGAGGTACGGCTGTCAGGAGCCGTCACTTTGCCTTCTGAGCCGCCTCTGAGCCACCTTCCGACCCCCTAAGCGTAAAGATAGAGAGCGGCAGGAAGGGCCACAGTGGCAGGACGTCCCGCGCAACAGACGAGTTCACCAGAGAGCTGGTCGAGAACATCGCATTACGCCGCTCCCATTCATTTGCGAGTCAATAGTCAAAGTGGCCTTATATTTCTGGACAGAGGAAGTAGTTAGTTGCAAGATTTCTGGTAAACTCTGAGCCAGGCTATCAGTGCCGGTGCCTTTTGGTCCGGTGACTGAGCGTGACTTGCCTCCTGGTGTCGGGGAGACTTGCGCGGTTCCTTAGTGAAGATGTCCATGCACGCGTGTAGCTGAGCTCCTCGTACTGTCGTGTCTCCCCTGCGGTGGTCCCGTTTCGCGATTGCTTGTAGTTGTCTGATCCCGCATTCCAGAACGCTATCTCGCTTGACTGAGGCGTTGCTGGAATGTTGCGATATATTTTGTTGATTCTCTGAGTCCATAACCTTGTGAGGCCTTCAGAACACATGACTCGCCAGGTTCGTCCCCATGCGGCGCCGAAATGATCCTTGACGTCGGGATAGCGCTACTGCATCACTTGCTTGGTCGCTTCCGAAAGTGGTGGGGTCTCCCGCTTTGCACAGTAGTTCTCCACTGCGGCAGATCTAATACGGTGACTTGGAGTCCGGTCGATTGACGCACCAGCTTCAACCAGAGAGCTTGCGCGTTCGGGCACGACCAAAAAATGTGCTCGTAGGTTTCTTTGTCGTGGGTACATGCTGGGTTGTTGTGGCAGAATGCGCCGATCGGTCGTCCTTCATACCACAGGTTCAGCTGATGGGTCGCCGCTCTATAGACCGTCCAGATTTGGTAGTCGGTGAGCTCTTGATGAGGTTCCCAGAGTTGCTTCGGCGTTTGATCCAGCGCTGCTCATTGCCACGGCGTTCGCCCCACGTAGCCTTCGAGGCGTGTGAGCACCCGTTCTAGGGGTCCGGCGAAGTCCTGTTTGCACTTTTGGTATGTCATGCGTTTCAGCACCTCGTGAATCCCCCTGTTGAGCACCGATGGAGGCACCGTCCACGGGAATCGATGGAGGAGTGGGTGCGCTTCAAATACGAATCCTCGGCCTGCATCCGCTTACGGTGAGCCTGCTCGATCTCCGGCGTGTCCGCTGTTATCGCTGGCAACCGACCAATAATGTCCCAATGAAGATCATTCTCCCTTTGCTGAAGCATCACCGACTGTGTTGTGTCGCCTTGTGGCTTTCCACATACTCTTCCGGGACTTAACACTGTCCACTCGAACTGCTCTTGAAGCGGTGGAGCTTGTCGTAGTTAAAACGGGACGTCCTCCGTGAGTTCCGTTCCGACCTCCATTTCGGGGAATGCGAGGAGGATTGTGGTTGCCCATCGTCTCAGTTTGGCGTGTGGGTGCCGCGGTTGCTCGGGCCCTTGAGCTATGTGTAGAAACACATATTTTGCTAGACCTGTCCTTTGGATCTTCAGTTGGCCCAGGCTCTGGACTTCTAGTCTGTCGTACTTCTGCGGTTTGAGCATTTGTCGGTCCGGATCTGTAATCCACGGATTGTTTGCCCATGTAAACGTTCCCCAGAATATTTTGACTTCAGGAGGCCAGTAAGTTACTTCTGAGGGACGGAGTGGCAACGCTTTGTCAAAATGGACGACCCAGTCGTCGCCTTCCCACCAACTGAGTGCCGTGTTGACGTACTTTCCATGGTTGTCCCGCTGCCTGCGTTGATTCATGTGGATCTGCCATTGAGGGGGAGCTATCCACTGACCCAGTGTGATCATTAGCTCCTTGCCGGGGCTTCGCCGTGGTCGTGCGGGGGCCTGTTGCTTTGTCGCCACTGGCGTTATAAGCCTTAGAAGCAGAAAGTTGTTACTGTAACCAAAAGTAAGGTGGACAATGGTGTATTTCGGTTGAAATCGGTGTATTTCAAAATCATATGGGCTGAGACATTTGGCACGCAGCTGCGTCTGGAATTTGCAAAATTCAGAATTTCGAGGGAGCCTTCGAACGAGTGGCATTCGTCGATCCACCCCCTTGACAGCAGAACGCCAGCCAAGACCGCAGTACCATGGTGCGCGCACCGGACTCCTCGTACACCGATGTGATCGTTACTCGTCTGGCTTATGTGGTGCTATCTGTGTGTGTGTGTTGACACAGGGGCGAACTGCACAACAAGACACACAAACCAAGGCGAGAACTCATTCACTGAAAGCGACTGCCAGCCCCTCAGAACGCCATGATCGCCAACTGGTTTGGAAAGCGCGCGAGGTGTACGCGCGGAGGCTGACAGATGCAGGCAACAAGTTGCCAGCCATGACCCGTCAAACACTGGAGAGACAGTGTGAAGAGCAGGAACAGGAGCTCGAGAAACAACTCTACGAGCAGCACGATGAACGACGTCTGTACGACTCCGATGACCCCTCAAGTGGCGACCCATCTTCGTCTGAGTTCGAGCCTGAGCCTGACGATTCGGACGACGAAAGTGCTGAGATCGACGCAAGCATGGAGTCTGTTAGCAGTGGTGATTCTGCTGGTGAAGGTCAATTGAGCGAGGTGGATTTAAGTGAGGCAGAGGAGCACGGTTCTGCGTTACACGATAATACACGAAGCCATTTGGAGGACTGTACACCGGAGGAAATTGAAGCTCGTCAAGCAGAGTTGGTGGGAGAGACACTCATCTTTGGAACGCAAGGGGGTTTCTTAGAAGGGTTTCCGCGCCGCTGGCATGGGTGGGAGGCGTTCCGTATTGCATTTGATCGGTATTGCGAGGAGACTTACCAGCGATCCCCTGGACGCTCTTCCACATCCGTCGCGGCGCGCAACAAACAAATCCGCGGGAACAAGAAGAAACAGAGCACGACTCCTATACCTGACAAGTGGGAACAATACTCAAAGACTTTGGTGTGCACGCACGGATACAAGTACAAACCCAGAGGTTCAGGGGAGCGGCAGCACACATTGGTTCGCTACGTGGGTTGCACTGTGAGGGTCAACATCAGAGTGATTTGGAATGGGTTGTGGTACCTTTTCGTTGTCCCGAAAGGTTTTCATAACCACGCTTGCACTCGAGCACTGTGGTCATACTACGCGGAGAACAGGCGCGTCACAGATCCAGCACTTCTCGGAGATGTAGCAGCAATGCGTTATGCGGGTGCCCACGCACGTGGAATGTTGACGTACCTTCGGAAGCGAACAGGTACGAGCTGTGAACACCGCAAAATATGAAAACAAACTGCTGTTCTTACTTTTTGGTGTCTTTATTTTTGTTTATTTTGTGTATCACTGCAGCGAAGGCGTGCACGCTGAGAGATGTCCACAACATTATTCAGTCGCTCAAACGCGACGAGAGGAACCAAACGTCCGATGTCGAACGGGCTGAGGAGATATTGCAGGAATTTTGTGCTGGATTATGCGGGCAACACGGCGGAGATATGGTTGGACCCGTCCANCCTATTCCAGTCCGCCAAGATGAAGAGGATGTTCAAGGCGTTTCCAGAGGTAGTGCTTGTTGACACTACCCACGGTACAAACCAAAACAGGTACAAACTGTTCAGCTTCGTCGTCCACGACGTTTTTGGCTAGATGAAGCGGGCACAGCATATTCGATATGTCCTTAATAGCTCGATGTTTACTCACTTCTTGTTATTGTATTTCTTGATAGGGCCAATACATTCAACATGCCTTACTCGTTAACGGAACCAAGCCGCTTCTGCGTTGTGCCGTGGGTGCATTCAAGCGCAACAACTCAGCGTGGCAGAACGTGAAGGTAATCGTGTCGGACAAGGCCTTCCACGAAAAGGATGTCATGCAAGAATCGTTTCCTGAGGCCAAACAACTGCTGTGCCTGTTCCACGTTCAGAAATGGCTTCATGAACCGGTCGGCAGTCGAATTGTAGCTTCAACCTCAATGCAGAATGCGATTAAGGGTGCTGTAAGCGCTCTTATTTATGCTAAGAGTGAGGAGGACTACAAGGTGCAGCGCTCTGGACTGCTTCACCACCTAGGTGGTGAAGAAGACAGTGAGTTCTATCAGTTCTTCCTGAAGAATTGGGATGCGTCTAAAGCGGAGTGGACAACATATCTTCGGGGTGACGTTCCGCACTTGCTGAACAACACCAACAACAGAATTGAGGCCAAGTGGGGATCGATGAAAAAAAGGGATCAAGAAGTCGTTTCTAATTGACGATGTTATTTTGACGCTGCATACGCTACAGGAGTGGGTAGAGGACGCCTACACAGGGGGGCTCAATCGCATAGGATCGCGGCCACAGATTCAGGTCGAAGACCAGGAGCTGTCTGCGTTGGCAATGCAGATCAGCCAGCACTCGTACGAGTACGTCAAGTCGGAGTACAGCTTTGCGCTTAGTGGATCTGCCCAATACACGATTGACATGTCGAGACCAGGAGAAGCTCTATTAACACATCCATCTACAAGCGAGACATATAAGATCAGCACGAAGGTGAGTCAATTTTTGGTGTGGTTCGAAGTTTTGTTTTGTGTACAAACCTGTGGCTGACTTCACGTTGTTTTTGTTAGAACTTCTCCTGCTCATGCGCATTTGTACAGACGCTCCTACTTCCATGCCGTTACGTTCTCTACGTGTGTCTACAGAATAGAAACGAGTCCGTCATTCCCCCACTTTCGTTTTACTCGTGTCGTTGGATGCTGCGCAACCCGGTCAATGATATCACTACTGGTAAGGTTGAAGGTGATGGCTTCTGTAAGCGGCAAGTACAGGCAGAAGAAGAGGGAAACAAAGCCTTGGCCCACCAAGCCAAGTATTCCGAAACGCGCCGGGTTATGGATGAAATCACGGAGTTGATGTCGGAGCAAGCCACACCAACATACAAAGTGGCGTTTTCGTGGCTGGAATCATTCCACTGCAACCTACAGGAAGGTCGAATTGGTACTTTTGTCGAGCAACACGTGGATGCCGGGCATTCGCTACTAC